>JAXIVJ010006125.1:10000-69054 GCA_036785665.1 Chirona hameri | reverse complement strand
CCGATACACCTATGAAGGCGCTCTCCCACATACCTCTAAAGGCGCCCTCACACATACCTCCAGAGGCGCCCTCCCACATACCTTCAAAGCGCCCTCCCATATACCTCCAAAGGCGCCCTCCGAATACTTCTAAAGGCGCCCTCCCACATAAATCCAAAGGCGCCCTCCCACAAACCTTCAAAGCGCCCTCCCAAATACTTCCAGAGGCACCCTCTGATACACCTCTGAATGTGCCCTCCCACATAGTCCAAAAGCACCCTCAGATACATCTATCCGAGCCCGAAGGCGCCCTCCTTACATACCTCCAAAGGCGCCCTTCACTGAATGTGAGGCGGAGGCGCCTCTGATATCACAGAGGGCGCCTCTGGGGCTATTTGGGAGGGCTCCCTCGGAGATGTATCGGAGGGCGCCTTCGGAGGTATGTGGGAGGGCGCCTTCAGAGGTGTATCGGAGGGTGCCTTTAGAGGCATGTGGGAGGGCTCATTCAGAAGTGTATTGGAGGGCGCCTTTGGAGGCATGTGGGAGGGCTCATTCAGAAGTGTATTCGAGGGCGCCTTTGGAGACATGTGGGAGGGCTCATTCAGAAGTGTATCGGAGGGCACCTTTGAAGGTATGTGTGAGGGCACCTTCCGATGTGTATCGGGTGGCGCCTTGGAGGTACGTGGGAGGGTGCTTTCAAAGGTGTATCAGAGGTCGCCTTTGGAGCTATATGGGATGGCGCCTTCAGAGGTGCATCGTAGGGCGCCTTTGGAGGTATGTGGGAGGCAGTGGCGGATTCAGGGGGGGCATGCCCTCCCACCCCATTTGCGCCGAAGGCGCCTCTCCGGGCCGAAGGCGTCCCTCCGAGCCATTGAGTCATTTCATGAGCGCCCCTGTCATTCTATTGCCCCTTCCTTTGGCGCCGAAGGCGTCCTTTCCTGGCAATTGGCGCCCATGGACGTAGCCGCCTCTACGTGCGGTACGGAAATACCATTCTTGGCCGGCGCTGAAGGCGCCCCCCCCCCCCCCCAATACGTTTTTGTATATGCAATTTTCGCCTCCGAACAGTACAGACGCCCTTGGGCATTGAGTCATGAGGATTCCTAGAAGTAAATCGCGCCCTAGGGACAGGAAAGGCGCCCTGACAGTCATACATTAGGCGTCCCTAGAGGCAAATGCCACTTCCATGGCGCGGAATCGGTGCCCTCTAAACCGGACAATAAGCGCCCTGTACAAGCAAATACCGTGTGATGTCACCCCAACGCCAATTTTTCAGTACCGTTTTTTGACGTGGCGCCCCTGTAGGCGAACCTGATGCCACTGGAGCCGAGGTACCCCGGTATGGGCCCAACTACAACAACAACGCTTTGATGTAGGGTGTGCCATCGGCATTAGGGAGACGCGACAGCCCATCAGTTCCCAATGATGCAGCTGTATAACATAGAGTTAAAATTTAAAAAAGTTAAATAGAAAACGTAAACAAACTCAGTACTAGAAATTGAAGTGGCTTTATTTAGCCATTAGCCAGGTGATGAAAAAGTCCCTGATGCTCCGTGACACTGGCGTCGGAACTACTTCTACCGTTGAGCAAAATGGCAATTGCCCTTCCCCAAATGCAAAATTAAATCGCTAGGCAAATGTATGTTTTTCCCCTCCCAGCTATTCACAGTGAAAAACTGGAAAATGTTGGAAAACACGCCTCTTACCATCAATAGCGTACCCAGGATTCACTCCAGGAGGGGGCAATTTTGTATGAGGAAGCATAAGGTACCTTCACCAAAAAAAACTCACCAGATTTGGCCCACTATATTTTTAGAGGGGCATATTTAAAAAACAAATATATACAACGAATTGGAGCATCTTTGGAAATAGGGACCTTCGGGCCCTATTTCCAAAGGGGCACATACTGCCATACGGTGCTTGGAATCATCAACCAAGTTAAGGAGGAGGACTTAGGGAGCCATAAGTCAGTCAAAAATATAGATATTGTTTTTTTTTGGGTGGGGGGGGCATTGTCCATACTTGGTTCTCCAACACATCTTCCGGTTTTTGAATATGTTTGAAAAGTTTTATTTTGTGGAAATTGCCCCCCAAACAAACAAACAAACAAAAAAAATCATCACAAAATCGAAATTAACAAATTTATTCCAAAATCAGAAGATATATTGGAGAACCAAGTATGGACGATGCCCCCCCCCCCAAAAAAGCAAACAAGTCAATGCGATCACTTTGCCATACAATATACGTCTGTCAAGACAGCTCATATTCGGATTCGGAATCACATTCACCGGACCCCTACGATTTGGCTGAAAATTGGCACACATGTAGCACTCAGCATCCCCATTCAGTGGTGTAAAGCGTTTCCCATCACATTGAGAACTTTGACCTCCAGAGGTCATCATAGGTCAAGGTCGTTGACCCCGGACCCCTACGATTTGGCTGAAAATTGGCACACCTATAGTATTCAGCGTCCCTATTATGTGGTGTAAAGCATTTCCCAGCACATTGAAAACTTTGACCTCCAGAGGTCATCAAAGTGCAAGGTCGATGACCCGGACCCCTACGATTTGGCTGAAAATTGGCACACATGTAGTACTCAGCATCCCCATTCAGTGGTTGTGACGTGGCTTAAGAGATGAGCCACGGAAGCATATGCACGTGCGCGTAATGTGAAATCATATGTGTTTGTAACATGACCTAAATTGGGAGTTCTGATTATGTGAGACTTGTGAATAGAACTTGACTTATATATAAGTGACTTTAAGAGTTATTCATATCATAGAACCCGCAACAAAACATGGTGTCAGAAGTGTAACTAGTCTATATTGCTGTTATGATTGTTGGATTCTTGGTGGTAGCTAGCCATTAACTAAAATGGCACACGGAGCTGGTATCTCATTGCCTGCCCCACCGCCGTTATCCTTCTCAGAACCAGCCTCTCTGGCGAAACTGTGGAAAAACTGGCGTAGACAGTGGAATCACTATTCCATCGCCACTGGCCTAAATGAAAAAAAAACAGAAGAAATACAGGTGTCTACATTACTTACATGTCTCGGAACTGATGCCCTGAACGTGTTGGACGGCCTGTTACCATCCGAAGAAGACCAAAAGTGTCTGAAGACTGTGCTCGACAAGTTTGAACATTTTTGCGTGGGAAAGACGAACGAAACATTTGAAAGATATAAGTTCAATGTGAGAAATCAAGAAAAAGAAGGAACGATTGACAAATACGTGGCAGAGCTACGAAAGAAGGCAAAAACATGCAATTATCAAGCTCTCGAAGAAAGTCTGATACGTGATAGTGTCGTGCTAGGAGTTCCAGATGTCGCAGTGCGTAACAGGCTGTTGCAGGAACAAGAGTTGTCGCTAAACAAGGCAACATCAGTATTACAAGCACATGCAGCAACGCAGAGACAGATGGATAGCCTCACACCAAGCGAAGGTGCAGAAGAGTCCATGCAGTGCACAAGCAGACAAGTCGTGGAGCCATTGGCAGTACGGCTAGAGGAAGCGAACAGGCAAATAATCTGCGATTTTCAACATGCAAGTTCTGTGGAAAGAAACATGAATTCAGGAAAAGTTTGTGTCCGGCTTGGGGAAAAACTTGCACGGCCTGCGGAAGAAAAAATCATTTTGCATCGAGATGTCATTCTGCTCAGGTCCAAATGATTGATCCTGATGATGAAGCGGAAGATATGTCACACGGCCCGGTGAGGCCAACCGTGTATCAGATGGATACCTCAGGTCGTCAATCAGGGAAGCTGTTTGCGCATCTGCTTCTCGGCAAGAACCACTTTCAGCGATTTCAAATGGACACTGGTGCATCTGTGAATATAATCCCGCTGCACGTCTACAGAAAGGCGTACCCAGAGCATTCCGTGAGGAAACTGAAGCCCTGTGACATCTCGCTGATCATGTTCAATAAGAGCAGCACAAAAGTGGTAGGCAAGACAGTGATGGAGGTAATGAACCCCAAGAACTACAGCAGCTACCAAGTTGAGTTCATCATCGTGAGAGAAGATCTCACTCCACTGATAGGGTCAAAAACTCTCCAAGAAATGGATTTGATAGAAGTGAAGACAGCAAATATCGCATGTCTAAGTACAAATGAACACTCTGCAGAGTTGGACGGAGGAGAAGGAAGACTCGGAAAAGATGAAAAAACTGCCAATGAAGAAACGCTAAAGCGATTCAAAGACGTCTTCGAGAGAGTTGGCAAGTTACCAGGGAGCCTCCACGTGCAAATAGACGAAAAAGCAACACCTGTGAAAATGGCAACCCGATCAGTCCCGGAAGCTTTAAAGGAAATAGTTCACCTTCAACATGGGATTTTGAACTGAAATAGCAGTTTTGTAGCCCGTGTTGAGAAATCCTTATCTGCAACTTTTCTTGGCTGAAAAGACTCTCCAGCCGAAGATATTGGACTTTTTGGCGGAGGAATGCGGCGCATATATGATATACCGTACCGTCTGAGAGTGCCAGCACTGGTCTGAGCATGCGCAGACCAATAACGAACACCATAACATTAATAATTTACGACCTTCTGTCCTGAATTGGCGCGATTTAGGACCATTTTTGAAAAGAAAAAAAAAGAAACTGTATTAAAAAATATAATAAAATCGTGTTCTGAAAAATGTTCCGAAGGTGAACTATTTCCTTTAAAGGGAGATAATCACCTTTTGATTTTGTTAGCAACACTTTCTTTGGCTACCGTTATGGTATTAAAATGATGTGATCTAAATTTAAGAATTAAATACAATTATTCCCTAATTCAAAGTTGGAAGTTTGGGAAAATTTATGATCGGTATTTTCCCTACACTATTGGAAAGCGCAACAACAACAACGCTTTTGACCTAGTTGGGCGCGTGACCTTGGCCGGGTCGGACGCTGCGCTGTGGGCTCCGTGCGGCCATGGCTGAGTGAGCGGTGCGTGCCCGAGCGCCCGGGTGACGGCAGTGCTCAGTGCTGCGGCGAATTTGCAGTTGGCGAAAAGCAGTTAACGTGTGATTCGATTAGTGTGACGGCAAAACCTACCAAAAAGGACTTTATCATCACTGAGTCAAGATCGACGAGACGTCAAGTGGTGACTGGAGAGTGAGTACTCACTTCGAGATGGACACTGACAGTGGTGACGATCCGACGTTCACGGATTGTCAGGCTTCGGGGTCGGAGAGTGCCAGTGGAACGTTCGGTGGGCGCAAGAGGCAATTTTCGCTGCACGAAATGGTGCACAAAGCCGAAGGAAAGCGTGCCAAGCGTCAGGCCGCCGCGCGGCAGTCAAGGTCACCGACCGGCCCGCCGCCACCCGAGGCGGGTCAGGGTCGGGGTCGGGCGGCTGGCGCCGAGCCAACACCGGAGCCGGTACAGCTGAACGCAACCACCCTGGCTGAAATAAAACGTCTGATCGACCAAGGTAACGCCAACGTTATAAAAACCCTGGAAGCAAAACTGGACAGCATGGACAGAAGGGTGGCTATACTCGAGAGTGAGTGCATGGATAAGGATGGACAAATCCTGCAGCTTTCGGAGCAGCTGCAGCAGCAGGTGAGGGTCAATGAGGAGATGGACATCAGACTGGAGGAGCTGGATTTGAACGGCCGTTTGTCCTCCCTCATCCTTACCTGTGAAGCATTTGCAGCACACCCGCGCAACACAGATATTGAGCAGCTGGTGGTGTCAGTGTTGAACGAAAGACTGCCGGATCTAAACATGACAAAGGCAGATCTGCAAGCTGCGCACAAACTGCAGAACGATGCAAAAGTCATATGTAAGTTTGTGAAGAGACAGCTGAGGGACACAGTGTACGACGGACGATTTGAGCTGGCGCGGTTTCACAGTGGTAACCCCGGACGTGACGGTCGACGTCTGGCGCCGTTATACATCTCGGAGTCGCTGACACCGAAAAACCGGCTGCTCTATGAGGAGTTGCTGCGTGCCAGGCGGCCGGAAAACGGCGGGATGATCGCCTCGGTCTTCAGTCGGCGGGGAGTTGTCTGGTGCCGCACGGAGAAGGGCGGCGCCAATCTCAGAGTGCAGGACGAGGTCGGCCTGCGCAGGATCCTGGGTGGGCGTCGCGTTCCAGCGCAGCCACGCCATCCGCGGCGGCAGGTCCCGGGTCGGACGTCATCTTCGGCGCGGCGGACGCCTGCTTCGGCCGCGGTCGCTGCGCCGTTCGCGCCTCGCCCGGCGCCGCTCGCGCCTCGCCCGGCGGCTGAGCGCGCTCCGCCGCGGTCCTCTGGAGGCGTGGTGGCTGCGGACTCTGGTGATGCGGGTGCGGGGACGGCAGGTGCTTCTTCGGCTGCGGTTCCCGGCACGTCGATCCCGTCGGCTGGCGGTGGGCCGGGGCAGCGGCCGGTGACCGGTACGGACGGCCCAGGTCCGGTCCCGGCCTAACTGTCTTCCCCGTTCGGGTCGGCGCAGTTTCTCCAGCTTTCGGCCGCGTGAGTCTGGACATGTTGCACGGTGCGTGCAAGGTGGTACAATGTGGGCAGTCATAGTATACATTTGTTACTTGTGTGGGGCAACGTAACATGATTTGCTAATCGTATAACTGAACGTGCAGCCCTTGTTTTCAATAAACAACGTGCAGCCTCGTAAACTCGGCGGTCAATACAGTCTAGTTTTGTTGGCGATGCTGATTACTGAGAGTTAGTGTAACGTAATATTAAGCTTTGCGGTGCTCAGATAATGTTTGACTCCCGGTCTTGTACGACGTGATATACTGTGTTTAGTGCGTAGCTCGGTCTGCCAAAATTGTAGTTTAACATTGAGTTATGTATTGACCCGCGCGGTCATGTAAGTGAAGCATGACTTCAATAGCACACAATACAGTGTGCTAAATCAAACGTCAACTAGGGCGATGTACGCCGTATACGGTGATGTGCATAATGTGGTGATTGTCACTGTCGAAAATGTGTGGAATGTGGTCGGCAGATCACGGGATTATAGACTGCATTTATATGTGTGCGCTCGCGCGGCGGCGGGTGGCGGTTGTGTGGCGCCGCCTCTCGCGGGATGGTCACAGCTCTCAAAGCGGGTCAATTTTCAGCGACAAGTGTAGATCATTATAATATGTGAAAGACAAAATGTCGTCACCTGGGGGCTCACTGGCGCGTGAGTGTGTTGAGGCGCGCAGTCGGGACTTCTAACAGGAGTTATGGGTATAGGGGGAGGGGAGGGGATTCGGGCAGCCCACCGACACAGAGTGGATGTTATTCGGACGGGATGGACGTATTACTCCGCTGGGGTAGGGCGCCGCGCCGAAGTGCCGAACTTATCTGTTGCCACAATCGTCAGTCATTGCAGTAAAGGTCGAACATAGTAACAATGAAAGTGAAATAGAGCGCATATCGATTGTAACATTTAATGTTCGCGGGCTTCGAAATCGTGTTAAGCGACGTTCTATATTCAGACACATTAGAATAAACTATCAGCATAGCATCATTATTTTGCAAGAAACCCATTCACTACCAAATATGGAGTATAGCTGGAGATGTGAATGGCGGGGACAAATTTTCTTTGCACATGGTTCGGAGTCGGGACAAGGTGGTGTAGCGATGCTATTTCCAGTGAATTTTCCTTGTACTCCATGCAAGCTGTATGGAAATGAAAACGGACGAGTCATTTGTGCGAAAGTAGAGACAAGAGCCGAGCGAGATGCAATATTTATCATGGGAGTGTATGGACCATCGATAGACAATCAGAATGATAAATGTACATTTCTAGATCAGGTGCGAGAGCTGATGGCCTGCTACGAAACGAATAACATGTGTCTTGCTGGAGACTTTAACATTAAGCTTAGTAAATTGGATTCAGGCAACAGCACTTACCATTGCACACGAGCGAGCAGGAAACTGCAAGACATCCTCACTGAGTTCTCACTGGAGGATGCATGGCGTTATCAGCACCCTGCAGTGCGCAGGTACACTTGGCGTAGACCAAATCTTACACAGCAGTCGCGCATTGATTATGTTTTCACTAGTATTAATCTCTTAACCAACAATGTGACAGAAACCAGAATAGATACCGGCATTTTAAGCGATCACAATTTTGTGGTTATCGACATTCAGATAAGTAATGAACGTCGAGGTCCCGGTACTTGGCGGTACAATAATTCGCTACTGAATGATATAAGCCACGTTAATACAGTTCGAGCAGAAATTGCAAGCGCAAACAATAATCGAGAGGTCTACTCGGGTGTCATTAGTAAAGGAGTTAAAATAGAAATGCTGTTGAGCAATATAAGGGTTCTTACGACACAGCGTAGCAAACGGTTAGCACGTGAACTTCGCAGAGAAGAAAATCAACTGTACAACAGAGCAAATGAATTAGAACATATCGTAGCAGACAAGCCCACTAATGCTCAGCTATCTGAATACGAAAGAGTTAAAAAAGCGTTAGACGATTTTAAAGAAAAACGAGGTAGGATAGCGATATTACACTCGCAAGCAGGATGGTTGGAGGATGGTGAAAAATCTACTAAGTATTTCTTACGATTGTGTAAAACAAAAAACGCACAAAAATCAATCACTACTGTACAAACAGATGATGGGCAAATTATTAGAGGCAATAAACAGATACTAGAAGCATGCGAAGTTCATTTCAAGAAATTATATGAATCAAAATTTAAGGAAGACCGCAATTTCCAAGGTTTCATGTTAGGTGAAAGTGCTCCACGTTTATCTGAAAACGAAAAGCTTATGTGTGAGGGCCCGATAACTAAACAAGAATGCAAAGATGCGTTAGACAAAATGGCGCGAAACAAAGCTGCCGGGATTTCCGGATTTACAGCCGAGTTTTTTTCATTCTTTTGGGAAGAAATGGGTGACTTGATGGTCAACTATTTCAACCATGCTAGAACAGAGGGAGAGTTATTTATTTCACATAGGAGAGGAATGCTAACCTTAATTCCTAAGAAAGGCAACCAGATGCAACTAAAAAATAAAAGACCCATTTGTTTATTGGACGTGATTTATAAGACAATAGCCAAAGTGATCGCAAATAGGCTAAGCAGTGTAATTGATAAATTGGTGCATACTGACCAAACCGGGTTTATCAAAGGAAGATATATAGGCGAGAACCTTCGATTGATATCTGATGTGATCGAATATTGTCGAATAGATAATGTTGAAGGCATATTGATGGCAATCGATTACCGAAACGCATTTGACTCAGTAGAGCACGATTTTATTATATATGTCTTGGAACTTTTTAATTTCGGGCCTTGCTTTATAGCTTGGGTCCGATTACTGTACAATAATGCGCTATTGACCGTCAGAAACAACGGATTCACCTCTGATTGGTTTCCATGTTCGCGCGGAACATTTCAGGGCTCGCCCCTCAGTGGGATGATATTTAACTTGGTTGTTGAAATACTTGCGATTAAAATCAGGGAGTCAAATATTGTCAAAGGGGTGAAGGTAAACGAGCATGAGATAAAATTAAGTCAATACGCTGATGATACCACTTTCTTCCTGAGTTGCCCATCATCTGTCCATAGGGTAATGGAGATATTAACAGAGTTCAAAAATATATCCGGACTAGAGCTTAACGTACAAAAATGTAGCATAATGTGGATGGGCTCAGTTCGAGATAGGAGAGAACCTTTGTGTGGCATCAAAGCGGTTTCAAAGGTGAAGATTCTGGGGGTTTGGTTCAGCGCATCAGAGTCGTGCAATGATGATAACGTTACGCCAGTGATTAAGAGGATAAAAAACACAATTAATTCATGGTCTCAGAGAAGTTTAACAATTAAAGCTAGAATTGTTGTAACTAAAGCACTCCTGGCTTCGCAGATGGTTTACGTAGCGGCATGTAGCTCGATCGCACAGGTCGAATTAAAAGAAATTCAAAGCCTAATAATGAGATTTATATGGCGAGGGAGACCACCCAAAGTATCGCAACATACTATATGTCAGAGTATAAGTCACGGTGGATTGAACGCGATTAACGTGACACACTTTTATACGGCTCTAAGATTAACGTGGCTTAAACGCATTATCATAAGTACAGATGCCGCTTGGTGCCTGATGTTACAGTCTCGATTAGGAGAGTTCGATGTTAAGGATTTGCTTAAAATTAGAAAGTGTAAAGTGTTTCTGAAAGGATTAAGGATACCGGGATTTTATAAGGAAATAATATCAAGCTTCCAAAGGATGTGCGAGAGTCCAATCACCGACGCGAAGCAAGTTCGGTCGCAGAGTTTATGGCACAGCGACGATATTAAACGAAATAATAAACCAACGTTCGTTAAAGGCATGTACCAAGCAGGCATTAAAATTGTTGATGATATCGTTTGTCCCAATGGTAATGTAATGAGTGTTGACAAGATCAGACAGAAATATCCTAATATGAAAACGCATTTTTTGACGATACAAGGTGTGACGAGCGCCATACCAACAGAGTGGAAAACGATTATTCGTGAAGTCCAAAATGTTAGATTGAGCCAAGTGGAGCGGACGGAGATCATGATGGTGGCCAACAAAACAAATATTGAACTTGCTAAATGCAAATGTCGCCATTTTTATAACAATTTAATCGAAAGCAATGAACCAACTGCCGTAACCCGATGGGCGTATTATGGCGTTCGCCCCCAATGCTGGCGGGAAATATACGAGTTACCATACAAGTGTACGATTTCAACGAGGCTTCAATCGTTGCATTTCAGAATTATTAACAGGTACATTCCTACAAGGAAATATTTGTGTACCAGAGGCGTCATTGGGAGTCCGCTGTGTCGTAAATGTTTCGAAGTAGATGACTTTAAACACTTCTTATATGAATGTGCAGACGTCAAGCCGTTTTGGAAAAAAATACTTAATAAACTAGTAGACAAATTCAAATTACCGAGTGACTTTAACGTATACGAATCGGTGCTACTTGGGTATCCTACAGCACCACCAATAGTAAATCTCATTTTGCTGCTAACAAAGCAGTATATTGTCACTATTAAACTAAACACTAATGATACGACTCATGAACCGCAATTATCATGCCTAACTCAGCTAGTTTCAAGATATGCGCAAGCAGAACTAATTATAGCAAAGCAACAAAAGACAATAGAACGACATAAAGTAAAATGGGGACTGATAATGGACGAGAGTGGCAATGTAACGATTGGATAGTGGTTCCAGTGACGGACGGCACTCGGCGCGGCGGGTGGCTCGGCGGTTAGTTTGCGTTGTCGTCTCCGTTAGAACGGGATATATTGAGGCATTGCGGTACCGTTATATAAGGGGGGAGGGGGGGGGGGCGCGGCTAGCCGCCGCCGCCGGCTGGCGTGTTGTCGCCGCAGGCGGTAGGCCAGGGTGACAGCGGGTCGGCCGGTGGCGGCGGTCGGTGGCGGCGCGCCCCTTTTTGCGGGGGCGGTGACGGTGATGTTGTACTTAGATAGTCCGCTACCGCCGGCTGGCATGTTGTCGCCGCTAGCGGTAGGCCGGAGAGATGGCGGCTCGGCCGATGGGGTCGGAAGCAGGCGGACGCTGGCGGGGCGCCAGCGTTAGAGCGGCACTGTGTGTGTGTAGATGTAGGCACAACACAAATGTATATGTGTTTGTATGTATGCCATTAATATGTCTTATGATATGAATACACTATCCCTTAGGTGGGAAAAAGATGAAAAAAAAAAAAAAAAAAAAAAAAAAACAACGCTTTTGTGTCAATCTGTTCAACGTTGTTGAATGGGCACTTATAAACAAATCGCCGACACTAAATAGGTTGCCATCGGGGGCCTACCTAAACTGCCGATTTCAATGCACTTTTTTAAAATGATTGTTGATTGTTCATAAAAGTTTGGCACATATTCGCAAAAGATAGAATGCAGGAAACATATTGCATCCCTTCATGATAAATAACAATGCGTAGGGAGGCTAATTTACTGAATTCGTTACCGAGTGCTTGCTGATTATAAGCGTGGAGCGCTTATCAACTATGAATTGAAATATCTCGCGGTAGGAATTGTTATATGCAAAATGTGATTAATTTACAATATATTTTGGTCTCGTCTATCGATTTCAGGTGCTAACTCCATTTTTGTGGAAAAAGGTCATTATCTCCCTTTAAGACAGGAGGTCAAGACCGAGATAGACCAATTAGTCAAAGACGGGATTTTGAAACTAGTCTCTGAACCAACCGAATGGATATCAGCCATGGTCGCTGTCAGGAAACCATCAAATGGCATACGGATATGCATTGACCCAAATCCGCTCAATCGCGCCATCAAACGGAATCACTACCCGCTACCGACTATCGATGACCTGACGCCTGCGCTATCACAAGCTAAGGTCTTCAGTATCTGCGATGTGAAAAGTGGGTACTGGCACGTAGAGCTGGACGAGGAAAGCAGTTTACTCACAACCTTCTCAACTCCATGGGGAAGATACAGATGGTGCCGCATGCCGTTCGGTTTGCGCTGTGCATCCGAAAAGTTTCAGAGAAGACTGAATATGGCTCTCGAAGGCCTGAAAGGTATACGGGCGATAGCTGACGATATACTGATATACGGTGTCGGATCTACTCACGAAGAAGCCATGAAGGACCACGACGTAAAGCTCGAAAGCCTGCTGGAGAGATGTCGAGAAAAGAACATTAGGCTAAACCTAGCGAAGATGAAGCTCAGACAAACAGAGGTAAAGTACATGGGGCACGTGTTTACCTCAAAGGGTTTGAGGGCAGATCCAGAGAAAATTCAAGCTGTGCTGAACATGCCGGCAGACGACATCTCCGATACTGCCCAGGAAAAGGTGACGCACTGCAAGGGCCAACTCAGTCACGAAACAACACTGTGAACGAAAGCGTTGATGACGACGGGTATATGTTCATACATGTTCCAAATGATACCATGAGACAAACAACAGGCCCGTCAACTCCACCATCGACGAGACAAGAACGAGTGAGGTCACCGTACCTCCTCCGCAGCAGAGCCGGTACCTGAGTTCGGAAAACGGAGGATGTGACGTGGCTTAAGAGATGAGCCACGGAAGCATATGCACGTGCGCGTAATGTGAAATCATATGTGTTTGTAACATGACCTAAATTGGGAGTTCTGATTATGTGAGACTTGTGAATAGAACTTGACTTATATATAAGTGACTTTAAGAGTTATTCATATCATAGAACCCGCAACAAAACAGTGGTGTAAAGCGTTTCCCATCACATTGAGAACTTTGACCTCCAGAGGTCATCATAGGTCCAGGTCGTTGACCTCGGACCCCTACAATTTGGCTGAAAATTGGCACACATATAGTATTCAGCGTCCCTATTATGTGGTGTAAAGCATTTCCCATCACATTGAAAACTTTGACCTCAAGAGGTCATAAAAGTTCAAGGTATATGTTTATCATATGTGGTTCTCTGATATATATATTCCGGCTTTTTGAATATCTTTGAAGAAAAACTTGGTTTTGTGGGCATTTTCCCCCCAACAAAAACTTTGTGTATTTGTGTGGTCAAAAACCAAATTGTCCAAAATCCGAGATAGCCCTTGCTATTTTCTATCTTTTCATGTTGATGGATTGTATGTTACGCAAAATATGGCATTTTACGGTCTACTACATTTTAGCTGATTTTGGTGTAAAATTCGTGTGTAGTGACTTCACTTAATTCGCTATAACTCGAAATTTTGTCGACAAAATTGATTTATTTTTCACAGAAGACGTAAACGTAATTTAGAAGAAGGTATCCGAAGTTTCACGTTGATGGCCCTATTCATGTTTGAGCTATTACGAAGATTCATCAGGGGGCGTTAAACGCCACGCCCGCCCAAGTTTTCAATGTGATGGGAAACGCTTAACACCACATAATGGGGACGCTGAGTACTACATGTGTGCCAATTTTGAGCCAAATCGTAGGGGTCCGGGGTCAACGACCTTGACCTATGAAACTTTGACCTCTGGAGGTCAAAGTTCTCAATGTGATGGGAAACGCTTTACACCACTGAATGGGGATGCTGGGTACTACATGTGTGCCAATTTCCAGCCAAATTGTAGGGGTCCGGGGTCAACGACCTTGAACTTTGATGACCCCTGGAAGTCAAAGTTTTCAAAGTGATGGGAAACGCTTTACACCACTGAATGGAGATGCTGAGTACTACATGTGTGCCAATTTTCAGCCAAATCATAGGAGTCCGGTGAATGTGATTCCGAATCCGAATCTGAGCTGTCTTGACAGACGTGATTCCCATTCCATGAAGGGCTCTAATCACAACTCTATAAGAGGTTGTTTAGAATGAAAAATTATGCAGTATTCGGGAAATACAGACAAATACAAACAAATACCTACAGAAATACAGCAGACTCGGCCCGGCCCGGCGGCGGCCGTTGGCGCCGGTCGGTTTTCCCGCCACATCAGTTGAGCCCCCTCCCCACTCTTCCGGTGGCTCGGAGGGACTGGAGCGGCTGGCAGCGTGCCAACGGCCCCACTCCCACGATCCCGTGACCCCTCCCCCATGACCAGAGGAGGCAGGGGCGTCGCTGACGGGGGGGGGGGGGTCGCGACCCCCCAATTTTGAAAACCGGGGGGTTGACCCCCTACTTTTATGGCGGCCGACCCCCCTTTCCCAAACACACTTTTTATGGCGGAAGCTGATTCTAGTTTGCATGTATTTCCTATTAAAATCAAGATTGGAATATGAAAAATACGACGTGGTAAGGGTGTAGCTTCTCCAGTAGAGTTGTGTATGTGTGTGTGTGTGTGTGGAGGGTGGGGGGGGGGGGGGGGGCTGAACTGGGAAAATCGCTTAAAGTACCATTAAAATCCACCAAAATACAGATTTCTCCCCGGATTTAACCCACTTCCTCGTCCAAGTTGGGAGCCAAGTGTGTGTGTGTGTTGGGGGGGGGGGGGACACCCCTGCGACGTGGAAATGGGCTCAGTCAGTTACGGATGAAATTTCCTTGGTTTTCCCTTCGACACACCGCTGCTCCGAAAGGAAAACGAAGGAAATTGCATCCGTAACATGCAGGGGCGTCGCCGACGGGAGGGTCGGGGACGGTCCCCCGACCCCCCACTCTCAGAAGGAGAGGTGGTTGACCCCCCCCCCCCCCCCCCACACACACACACACACCACTTTTTGCGGGAGAAGTTAACAATTTATCCTAAAAATTGCCTTTGCAGCAGTCAAGTCCAGCATATCCACAGTCAAAAGGTGGAAATTTCGCGCCGCTTCGCGGCATGACACAAGTTTCGCATTGCTTATACCTACAAATTTGGAAAATGGGAAAATGAATTCCACCAGGGCCCACTCCCTTCATAAAATATTAACTTTCAAGCGGGCTACATGTTTAGCTAGTCTGCCGAGTTCCGAAAAAGGCGACGCGAACGCAAAGACGCGGACTTCGGCAACCGGCAGCTGCTCAAGCGGTGCCCAGCTTGCTGGACCGAAGAGCTAATAAGACCAGGCCAGGACCATCTCTCCAAGCCTGAAGACGTTTCTGTTCCACCATCTCCCCCGTCGCTACCTGAAGGTGCCTCTGTTCCGCCATCTCCCCCCATCGCTGCCTGAAGACGCTTCTGGTCCACCATCACCCTTCCCACCCATCGCGACCTGAAGACGCCTCTGTTCCAACATCTCCCCCCCCCATCGCTGCCTGAAGACGTCTCTGTTCCCCCATCTCCCCATCGCTGCCCGAAGACGCCTCTGTTCCACCATCGCCCCTCATCGCTGCCTGAAGACGCCTCTGTTCCCCCATCTCCTCATCGCTGCCTGAAGACGCCTCTGTTCCACCATCGCCCCCCCCCCATCGCTGCCTGAAGACACTTTTGTTCCCTATATCCCCCTATTGCTGCCTGAAGACGCCTCTGTTCCACTGTCGCCTTTTCATCGCTGCCTGAAGACGCCAGACGCCTCTGTTCCCCATATCTCTCCACATGTTCCCCATATCCACCATCGCCCCCCCCCCCCATCGGTGCCTGAAAACGCCTCTGTTCCACCATCGCCCCCATCGCTGCCTGTTGACGCCTCTGTTCCCCGATCTCCCCTCCATCGCTTATACCCGAAGACGCCTCTGTTCCACCTTCCCCCATCGCTGCCTGAAGACGCCTCTGTTCCACCATAGCCCCCCCCCCCATCGGTGCCTGAAGACGCCTCTGTTATACCATCGCCTTCCCCCTGTCGGTGCCTGAAGACGTCTCTGTAAGTTGCGATCGATAATGACGCCCTGTAAAGATGCGATCGATAGTGAAAAATACTCTCCCAATGACGTCATCAAACTGGCTGCAACGACCGCCATTTGTTCAGGCTCGTTACATTACCTACAATGTTGTGTACGAAAGTGTGACGCCTGCCCTACCAATACCGGGCTGTGCGCTGTCAGAGAGTGTACCCGAACGACGCTTGAGATAGGCTCCGCCTCCTGCTGTCTAGCAGCCGATCCTATTGGTCAAGCTGACGTTCATCCTGCCTCCTCATTAGCCAATCACGTTTGGGGCATTATGAACTCTGGGCACTTGTGAATTCGTGGCACTTATGAACTCTGGGCACTTGTAAACCCTGGGCACTTATGAACTCTGGGTACTTGTGAATCCTGGGCACTTGTGAACCCTGGGCACTTATGAACTGTGGCACTTATAAGCAGTGGCACTTATGAATCAGTGGCACTTATGATACGGACCCCTCCTCCCGGATCTGCTCTTTCGTGATTGGCTGACGATTAAGCCCCGCCCTTTTGGCCGCGGGAGCCGCGGCGGCCGCAGACCCCATGAACATATTAGTAAAGTCAACCCCCTTCAAATGCCACGTGACCATAACGGGGCGGAGCATGACCATATATGGAAGGTTCATTTTTTTTTGGCGCACTTCGGCCCAGGGTGATAGACGACGGGTGGAACGGATTTTAGTATGATTTATTTAGGATAATACTAGAAAAGTACTAGATTCACTACTATGTACTAGTTTGTTTAGTTCCATCTAAATATGTGGTAGCTTTACCGAGGAGCGAAAGCCGCGTAGGTATTACGAAAGCTCTTAGAGTAAACGAAACAATCGAAATGCATTGTAGATTATTCATATTTGTCAGTATTTTATCTACCGTGATATTTGTCGCTAGCTTCTGTAGACTGTAGGCTGTAGAGCTTACATAGCCTGGACTGTAGGTACGTAAGGCACTGTAAAGTTTTTAACTGTTAAGTTGTCGGGTAGAGCTTGATCTCTTCCATTTTCAATTCACGTTTTTTTAACCCGGTTATGCACTACTGTGTTGTGCCAGGCTATACCAATAGTACGGAGAAGGGTAATTAAAATAATTTGGGAACTGGCTAGTGGCTACCACCGTCTTCGGTAATAGTTCAGTAATTCACCTCCCAAATTTATGGTGTTAGCGAGGTCCCTAATAAAAGAAGAGTAGGCAGATTGCCAAATGATGGTATTATTATCACAGACACAAAAGTGTACCAGCATACCAAAACTATGACGTCACTGGGGGATGAGAACAGAGGCGCCTTCAGGCGGCGAGGGGGGAAGAGGCGTGTTCAGGCAGCGATGGGGGGGGGAGTGGAACAGAAGCGTCACCAGGCAGTGATGGGGGGATGGTGGAAAAGAGGTATCTTCAGGCGGCGATGGGGGGGGGGGGGTGGAACAGGGGCGTCTTCAGGTAACTATGGCGGTGGGTGGGTGGAACAGAAGCGTCTTCAGGCAGCGGTGGGGGAAGGATGGTGGAACAGAGGCGTCTTCAGGCGGCGATGGGGGGTGGAACAGCGGCTTCAGGCAGCGATGGGGGAGGCGTCTTAAGGCAGCGATGGGGGTGGGTGGGTGGAACAGAAGCGTCTTTAGGCAGCGATGGGGATGGATGGTGGAACAGAGGCGTCTTCAGGCAGCAATGGCGGTGGGGCAGTAGCACCCTCAGGTAGCAGTGATGGTGGAACAGAGGCGTCTTCAGACAGCGATGGGGGGGGAGTGGAACAGAGGCGTCTTCAGGCGGCGATGGAGGGGGGATGGAACAGAGGCGTCTTCAGGCAGCGATGGGGATGGGTGGAACAGAAGCGTATCCAGGCAGCCATGGGAGGATGGTGGAACAGAGGCGTCTTCAGGCGGCGATGGTGGGGGGGGGGGAGGGTGGAACAGAGGCGTCTTCAGGCAGCGATGGGGGGTGGGTGGGTGGAACAGAGGCGTCTTCAGGCGGCGATGGGGGGACAGAGGCGTCTTAAGGCAGCGATGGGGGGAAGAGGCGTCTTAAGGCAGCGATGGTGGTGGGGCAGCAACACTCTCAGGTAGCAGTGATGGTGGAACAGAGGCGTCTTCCGGCAGCGATGGGGGTGGTGGGTGGAACAGAAGCGTCTTCAGGCAGCGATGGGGGATGGATGGTGGAACAGAGGCGTCTTCAGGCGGCGATGGGGGGACATGGGCGTCTTAAGGCAGCGATGGGGGATGGTGGAACAGAGGCGTCGTCAGGCAGCGATGGCGGTGGGGCAGCAGCACTCTCAGGTAGCAGTGATGGTGGAACAGAGGCGTCTTCAGGCAGCGATGGGGGGAGAGTGGAACAGAGGTGTCTTCAGGCGGCGATGGGGGGAGGGTGGAACAGAGGCGTCTTCAGGCAGCGATGGGGGAGAGTGGAACAGAGGTGTCTTCAGGCGGCGATGGGGGAGGGTGGAACAGAGGCGTCTTCAGGCAGCGATGGGGGAATGGTGGAACATAGGCATCTTCAGCCGGCGATGCGGGGACAGAGGCGTCTTCAGGCAGCGATGGGGGATGGTGGAACAGAGGCGTCTTCAGGCAGCGATGGGGGATGGATGGTGGAACAGAGGCGTCTTCAGGCGGCGATGGGGGGACATAGGCGTCTTAAGGCAGCGATGGGGGATGGTGGAACAGAGGCGTCGTCAGGCAGCGATGGCGGTGGGGCAGCAGCACTCTCAGGTAGCAGTGATGGTGGAACAGAGGCGTCTTCAGGCAGCGATGGGGGAGAGTGGAACAGAGGTGTCTTCAGGCGGCGATGGGGGGAGGGTGGAACAGAGGCATCTTCAGGCAGCGATGGGGGGAGAGTGGAACAGAGGTGTCTTCAGGCGGCGATGGGGAGGGTGGAACAGAGGCGTCTTCAGGCAGCGATGGGGGAATGGTGGAACATAGGCATCTTCAGCCGGCGATGCGGGGACAGAGGCGTCTTCAGGCAGCGATGGGGGATGGTGGAACAGAGGCGTCTTCGGGCGGCGATGGGGGAGTGGTGGAACAGAGGCGTCTTCGGGCGGCGATGGGGGGGGGGTGAACAGAGGCGTCTTCAGGCAACGATGGTGGGATGGTGAAACAGAGGCGTTTTCAGGCGGCGATGGCGGTGGGGCAGCAGCACTTCAGGTATCTAAAGGTCTAAAATAGTGCAGTTCCATCCGTCCCATTGATTCACCCGCTGCTCACCCGCTGCTGTGGCGACTAGAAGTTCAATAATGCACCTCCAGCATATAAAGCACAGAAATGTCGAATGAAAGGGATATATACATTCTATATAATATCGAAAATGTTTCAAAGATGTATGTGGTGTTAACACGGCCAAAAATAAACTGATTCCTTATGTGGTGTTAACACGGCCAAAAATAATCTGATTCTTTCATCGCTCTTGCCACTACGAATAAACGGTTCTGCAAATATGTCGCTTTAATTGCCTCGGTCCGGTAACGACGCAAGGTTCAGTAATGCACCTCCAACTCCATGGGCATGGACATACCGTAGATGTGGTACAAATGCTATAATTGCATATGCTGACTATGGAAAATTGGCATATACCAGGCACTTCAGAAGTGCCTTTCATTGTACCAGGTGTTTATACAGGGACGTAGGAACTATGTTCAAGTAGGGGGGGGGAGGGGGCAGGAGGCATTCTGAAGTCGATTCTTTCCATGCCAAGCCCATAGGCGTAATGTTCAAATCCAAAATGTTGGGGGGGGGGGCGGCTGCCCCCCCCCCCCGGCTCCTACGCCTATGTGCTTATACCGCCCAATATAATACGATTCTGTGCGGCGCCTTAATTCGGCTGTCATTGTCCAAGTGACTGAAAGTTCAGTAATGCACCTCAAACAAGCTTGGCAAATATATTTTAAAATAAAGGCTTATATACGTTCTGCGTATCGTGAAAAACAATTGGGATGTGCATCAACTGCTTAAAGTGCTCAAAATAATGCAGCTCCATCCGTCGCATTAATTCGCCCGCTGTTGTAGTGACTAGAAGTTCAATAATTAACCTCTGGAACATTTAGCATAGAGATGTCGAGGGAAAGGGATTTACACATTCTACTTCATGTGGAAAATATTTCAAAAATACATCAAGTGTCACCACAGGCCAAAGCTATCCGATCTTCCTTCCATCTCTATTACGCTTACGAATAAACGGTTCTGAAAATGCATCGTTTTAATTGCCCCGCGGTGCGATAAAGGCGCAAAGTTCAGTAATGCACCTCCAACTACTTGGCCATGGAAATGCCATAAAAACGGCATGTATGCTATGTACATGTTGACTATGAAAGACTGGCATATATTAGATGTGCCAAGCACTTCAGAACCGGTATAATTGTACCAGGTGGACACTGTCCGTCCAAAATAATACGGCTCCGTCCGGTGCCTTAATTCGGCCGGCGGTGTTACTGACTCAAAGTTGCACCTCCAACTCCATGGGCATCGAAATACGATATATGTTGTATATAAGCTATGTACAGGTTGACTATGAAACACTTGGATATATTTGATGTGCTAGACACTTTAGAAATAGGTATAATGGTATCCTGTATCTGTATTATATTACTCTTTATACGGATACACGGTATGTATCGCTTTAATTGCCTCGGCCCGGTGAAGACACAAAGTTCAGTAATGCACCTCCAACTCCTTGAGCATGGAAGTACCATATGTGTGGCATATATGCTATGTGCATGCTGACTCTGCAACACTGGCATATATTTGATATGCCAAGCACTATAGAAGTTGGTATAATGGTACCAGGTGGACACCGTCCGCCCAATATAATACGACTGCGTCCAGCGTCTTAATTCACCCGGCGGAGTTGCCGCCTCAACCACGCTTTGCAAATATATTTTAAAATAAAGACTTATATAAGTGCCATTCAACGTGAAAAACGTTTCGGATATGCATCAACTGTTTGAAGTGTTCAAAATATTACAGCTCCATCCGTCACATTAATTCGCCCGCTGCTGTAGTGACTAGACGGTCAGTAATTCACCTCCGGAACATTTAGCATATATTTGTCGAGGGAAATGGATTTACACATTCTACGTCATGTGGAAAATATATCGAAAATACATCAGGTGTCAACACAGGCCAAAGCTATCCGATCTTCCTTCCATCTCTATTAATTTTACGAATAAACGGTTTTGCAAATGTATCGCTTTTATAATTGCCCCGGTGCGGTAAAGGCGCAAAGTTCAGTAATGCACCTCCAACCCCTCGGCCATAGCAATGCCATAAACACGGCATATATGCTATGTACATGTTGACTATGAAACACTTGCATATATTAGATTTGCCATGCACTTCAGAACAGGTATAATGGTACCAGGTGGACACTGTCCGTCCAAAATAATACGGCTGCGTCCGGCGCCTTAATTCGGCCGGCGGTGTTACTGACTCAAAGTTCAGTAATGCACCTCCAACTCCATGGGCATCGAAATACGATAGATGTTGTATTTAAGCTATGTACAGGTTGA
This sequence comes from Chirona hameri, assembly GCA_036785665.1. Taxonomy (NCBI): domain Eukaryota; kingdom Metazoa; phylum Arthropoda; class Thecostraca; order Balanomorpha; family Balanidae; genus Chirona; species Chirona hameri. The sequence goes on along the minus strand of JAXIVJ010006125.1, from coordinate 47,442 downwards.
CTATGAAATACTTGCATATATTAGATGTGCCAAGCACTTCAGAACAGTTATAATGGTACCAGGTGGACACCGTCCGTCCAAAATAATACGTCTCCGTCCGGTGCCCTAATTCGGCCGGCGGTGTTACGACTCAAAGTTCAGTAATGCACCTCCAGCTCCATGGGCATCGAAATACGATAGATGTTGTATATACGCTATGTACAGGTTGACTATGAAACACTTGGATATATTTGATGTACTAGACACTTTATAAATAGGTATAATGGTATCCTTTATCTGTATTATATTACTCTTACGGATAAACGGCTCTGCTATGTATCGCTTTACTTGCCTCGGCCCGGTGAAGACACAAAGCTCAGTAATGCACCTCCAACTCCGTGAGCATGGGAGTACCATATGTGTGGCATATATGCTATGCGCATGCTGACTCTGCAACACTGGCATATATTTGATATGCCAAGCACTATAGAAGTTGGTATAATGGTACCAGGTGGACACCGTCCGCCCAATATAATAAGACTGCGTACAGCGTCTTAATTCACTCGGCGGAGTTGCCGCCTCAACCACGCTTTGCAAATATATTTTAAAATAAAGACTTATGTAAGTGCCATTCAAAATAAACTGATTCTTATATCGCTCTTGTTACTACGAATAAACGGTTCTGCAAATATGTCGCTTTAATTGCCTCGGTCCGGTAAAGGCGCAAAGTTCAGTAATGCACCTCCAACTCTTCGGCCATGGAAATGCCATAAACACGGCATATATGCTATGTACATGTTGACTATGAAAGACATATATTAGATGTATTATACATATATTAGACAATATATTAGATGTGTCAAGCACTTCAGAACAGGTATAGTGGTACCAGGTGGACACTGTCTGTCCAAAATAATACGTCTCTGTCCGGCGCCTTAATTCGGCCGCCGGTGTTACTGACTCAAAGTTCAGTAATGCACCTCCACCTCCCTGGGCATCGAAATACGATAGATGTTGTATATAAGCTATGTACAGGTTGACTATGAAACACTTGCATATATTTGATGTGATAGACACTTTAGAAATAGGTATAATGGTATCCTTTATCTGTATTATATTACTCTTATCGGATAAACGGTTCTGCTTTGTATCGCTTTACTTGCCTCGGCCCGGTGAAGACACAAAGTTCAGTAATGCACCTCCGACTCCGTGAGCATGGAAGTACCATATGTGTGGCATATATGCTATGTGCATGCTGACTCTGCAACACTGGCATATATTTGATGTGCCAAGCACTATAGAAGTTGGTATAATGGTACCAGGTGGACACCGTCCGCCCAATATAATACGACTGCGTACAGCGTCTTAATTCACCCGGCGGAGTTGCCGCCTCAAACACGCTTCGCAAATATATTTTAAAATAAAGACTTATGTAAGTGCCATTCAAAATAAACTGATTCTTCTATCGCTCTTGCTACTACGAATAAACGGTTCTGCAAATATGTCGCTTTAATTGTCTCGGTCCGGTAAAGACGCGAAGTTCAGTAATGCACCTCCAACTACATGGGCATGGAAATATCGTAGATGTGGTACAAATTAGAGATGCAAAAATTTCCCAAAAAACAGGAACCGGCCCCGCACCGCCACCGCTCATACATGAGTTGGGACCGGCATCAAGGCCGACCACATGTGGCAGCACCCGCCAGGCCCGGCACACGGTAGCTAGGAATCTGCATGTATACTTCATTCTACACTTAAAATCTTTTAGCAGGAATATTTATAGTTTGCAATGTGCATTTTGCACCATTTTAACACACACCACATTGAAACACCAATGGATAATGGATATATATGGACCATGGAGTAAAGAAATCCCACACAAGTCAGAACTTGAGATAAATAATCAACAACAGACTAACAGGAAAGTCGAACAGGTCAAGGTGAGTAGACTTCTTTCATCTTTGGTGGTTTGCAAAAATAAAACAAAACAAAAATAAGACGCATGATAGATATATAGATCATGCAAGTCCAAACGAGCAGCTTAAAAGTATGTAATAAGTATGCATTCATCACTCAACATCACACAATGCAATGTTTGGGTTGTAATTATGATAGCTTCTACAAACAATGTTGAGGTACTACAACCTATTTACTTATTTGATCAATGTTGACATGGACTAGTACATAATAAATATACTTCACAGGATAATGGGGAAAAGGCAAGTTTTCCTGGACATGACAGTATGACAAACGTACTAAAAACATTGGGAGGGACAATCATATCTTGAATGATAAAAGTAAAATAATCAACTTGTTTTAAATTACAGAGTATCCTCGGTTTTCTCACTATCGAAGCCAAGATATCTATAACTAACATCCAAGCCAGTCACACACAGAGCCACTCTTATACGGCCTTGTCACATATTTATACAGCCTTGGGCAGTGGGCACAGATAAACAAAGCTTGAGCTACTTCACTGCCAAGGCCAAGGCCGTACAACTGCCTTGGTACAACTTCAGACGTCCGTCAAGCTAGAAGCAGATTCATATTCGCGAATCTGCTGCTGCCAGACAGACATTCGTCGGGCTCGAATATACTGCTACTGGCAGCAGATTCGGCGAATGTCTGTCAGCTGGCAGCATATTCGTGAACAACTTCCGCGGCCTTTTTGGCGCATCTTAGACGCGAGCAGCAGATTCAGATATTCGCCGGGCTCGAATATACTGCTACCAGCAGCAGATTCGGCGAATGTCTGGCAGCTGGCAGCATATTCGTGAACAACTTCCGCGGCATTTTTCGCGCATCATCTGAACGCCAGCAGCAGATTCGCAACGTGATGTGTTTGAGTTGAGTTGTTCGGTGAGAGATGAGTACCTTCTAGGTAAGTAGGTATTGATCAACGTATTACTGACTTGAAGCAGTCAGTGAGTGGCATCTCTAACCTCCTCCTACTTACCTAGAAGGTACCCATCTTTCACCGAACAACTCAACTCAAACACATCACGTTGCGAATCTGCTGCTGGCGTTCAGATGATGCTCGAAAAATGCCGCGGAAGTTGTTCACGAATATGCTGCCAGCTGACAGACATTCGCCGAATCTGCTGCTGGTAGCAGTATATTCGAGCCCGGCGAATATCTGAATCTGCTGTTCGCGTCTAAGATGCGCCAAAAAGGCCGCGGAAGTTGTTCACGAATATGCTGCCAGCTGACAGACATTCGCCGAATCTGCTGCCAGTAGCAGTATATTCGAGCCCGGCGAATGTCTGGCAGCAGCAGATTCGCGAATATGAATCTGCTGCTAGCTTGACGGACGTCAACTTCACTGCTGTGCGTAATAGCGATTGAAGTATTTGACAGTTGTGAAGCGTTGAGCTCAAAACGGCGCAGACAATTAATCCCGTCACCGAAATGACTAACTTTATCACCATAAAAACTTAAAATCACCAAAATTAAAATGTCAACATATTGCAGATTCGGCAGATGGACTTCTTTAAAAAATATTTAAACTTCAACTGACACCAAGATTTTTTAAGATCATTTTTTTGATACTACAGCTTATTTTCGAATACGAACATGAACAATTGTCTACACACAATTCTGAGGCGTCGCGATTCTGAGGTGTGAAGTTGTGAATATCTGTCAAAGTGACACATTCGCGAATATCGATCTACTGCTTAATTGACACACGTGATTCTTTTACGGTCCAGTCCTGGCGAATTCGTTGCAAATGTGACTCATCAAAACACATTGTTTGGAAATTTGGTTTGAATGTGTTGTTAGGGCCACGAAGCTACGCGCCCTATCCCAACAACAACAACAACGTGTTGTTGGGGAGTGTGTCACGTGTAATTATGCAAGGTCATATATCAATTATGGAGCTATTGTGATAAGAAGTTGAAGTGGAACTAGACAGGTTTGCATTCTGGGATAGGTCTTGGCCACTTAAGATTGCTTTGCAAAATGTTTTTTGTTTGTGTTTTGCAGTCTTTCCACCTTTATAATTGTAATTGCATAAAATACAATATTTGTTCACTACCAAAACTACAAATGATATGACTTGAATATGTCCTTTCTCATGTAGAACTAAATAGTAAATATGTATCAATAAATATTCTCAGTAATATGTATTTACAATAGTATTAACAATAATTATTATCATATATGTGGGTGGTTTTGTTCCATAGGTACTTATTTGTTATACAAAATAATTTGGGGTGACCTGGGCAATGGGATGACTATAATATTGTATGCCACCCCACCTAGTTACTAGTGATGACAGTGGAATATGATTTGGGGTAGTTATTTCTGTTTGACTGCACTCGACTCTCGCACTGCTGCAGTTACTGAGCTGTTGAATTGATCATGAATTGACCCTGTAGTTTGATTTATTAAGTTTTACTGGTGTGTCCACTCCTTGCTAGGTCGTACTAGTTATCACTTTTAATTTGTAAACTGTGACATTGTTATGTGTTATGCTGGTGTTTAACTGTTGTATATTTTGTTTTCTCAATTTATCATGATCTTTAAGCATGTATGTTCTGACTTCTGCCAATATTTATTTCTATTTAATTAGTTTTTTTAATTGATAACTTGTGCTGAGCCCGGCATGAGACCGGCAAGCCTGAGTTCAGACACAGCTTCAGGCACGCCGGGCCTGAATTTGGGCCCAGCGCCGGCTCCGTGGTCCTGAAATTTGCGTCTCTAGTACAAATGCTAGGCATATACTGACTATGAAAGATTGGCATATACCAGACACTTCAGAAGTGCCTTTCATTGTACCAGGTGTTTATACCGCCCAATATAATACGATTATGTGCGACGCCTTAATTCGGCCGTCATTGTCCAAGTGACTGAAAGTTCAGTAATGCACCACAAACAATCTTGGCAAATATATTTCAAAATAAAGGCTTATATACGTTCTGCTTATCGTGAAAAACAATTGGGATGTGCATCAATGCGTTTCATTATTTCAGGTGTTTATACCGTCTAAAATATTACGGTTCCGTCCGGCGCCTTAATTCGCCCGGCGGTGTTAAGCATTACCGAACGATGCTGGTATGTAGATATTTGTGATCGAGGCGTTTTTTGAAATTACTGCACGAGCGCAGCGAGTGCAGTAGTTTTGAAAAACGCCGAGATCACAAATATCTACATACACAGCAGAGTTTGGTAAGTCTTTTACCGTATGCCGCCATCTGCTGAGCCTTTCATATGTATAATCAAGAAAAACCATTCTTTGATTTATGCCATGGATTTTTTGATAGTAGCTCAGATGAAGAAACAAAGGACAAAATCAAAAACTTCGTTGAAGGAGCCAGACCGAAAGAAACAAAACGAAAAATCGAGTTCTGGGTGCGTCAGCTGCAGGACCATATTCACTCCACCGGACAACAAAAGGACATGTTGGAGATGAACAAAAAAGAACTAAATGATGCCATCTGTTCTTTCGCAATTGACGCCAAGAAGAGAGACGGGGCATGCTATGAAACTACAACCATACATAGTTTCTTTGGCACTATCAACAGATACATGAAGGACAAGAACATGGGGAACCTGGAAACCGACCCAGAATTCCAGACAACAAGAGATGTTAAGCGTGCAAAACTCAAGGTTCTTAAGGCGCAAGGCAAAGGGAACAGACCAAATCGTGCAACAGCAATCAGCAGGCAAGAAGAGGAGAAGTTATACGAAACAGGACAACTCGGTTTTTCAACACCAATGTCTCTGCTGACGACAGTTTGGATGCTAACCACGATGTTATTTGGCCATAGAGGAAGACATGAAAGCAGACAAATGTTGTGGGGCGATGTCAAGTTACTAGAGGACGAAAACGGACAAGAATTTCTAGAATTCAACGAGAGGCTTACAAAAACCAGAGATGGAAGTGGGAACAGCGGAAGTCGGGAATTTTGTCCGAAGGCATTCAAAAACCAGGAAAACCCAGAACGCTGTCCGGTGACATCCTACAAAGAATACGCTAAGCGAAGACCTGTTGCTATGCTGGACCCAAACAGCCCGTTCTACTTGGCTGTCAACCATCAGAGAAAACCTGAAGATCCTGTATGGTTCAAGTGTGGTCCACTCGGAGTGAACTCCATCAGTAACCTGATGAAAAATGCGTGTTCGGCAGGTGGCATTGCAGGACGAAAAAGCAACCACTCTGTGCGGAAAACGAGCGTAAAACGGGCGCTTGATGCCGGCTGCCCTCGTGAATATGTGGCCCAAGTAACAGGTCATAAGAGCGTCAGGAGCCTCGGAAGCTACGCTGAAGCCGACATTGAAGTACAGCGAGCGATCTCGACAAGCATCATGTCAGGAAGAGCATATACCGCGTCTGTGGATACGGCAGCCTGCGGCAGTGCCAGTGCCAGCGTAGCACCAAACGTACCATGCGTCATAAACATAAGCCACTGCAACTCTGTAACCATCAACAACAACAAGTAGTGTGAGGAGTGTCCGATGACGAGCGTCTTGTTTTTGACACCTTGTATGTCCAAGTCAAATACATTTGTTGTTACAGATCCTGCCTATAAGATGCATTTGGATTGTTTTCGTAACACTGATAACATATCGTGGTAGTCAAAACATCTTCGTAGACAGACATAACAAAAATATCTACCATCCAGCAGTGTTTTAACGTACATACCAAAACCTAATGTAATTTCAACATGTTAGCAAACAATAGCGTCAGTATAATCTACGGCAGTGCGGTATGCCAGTGCATAATGCGGAAAATACCACACTCCACGCGCTAATGCTTTTTACATTGCTCGGCATATGGTAATGCACCTTGAAGACGCTCAGAAAATATATTTTAAAATAAACGCTTAAATACGTTCCACTTAACGTGAAAAACGTTTCGGAACTGCATCAACTTTATAAAGTGCTAAAAATAATTCAGCTCCATCCGTCGCATTAATTCGCCCGCTGCATTGGTGACTAAAAGGTCAGTAATTCACCTCCGGAACATTTAGGATAGAGATGTCGAGGGAAAATAATTTACACATTCTACTTCATGTGATTTTTTCATCTCTCCCAAATACATCAGGTGTCAACAAAAGCCAAAGCTATCCGATCTTCCTTCCATCTCTATGACGCTTACGAATAAACGGTTCTGAAAATGTATCGTTTCAATTGCCCCGGTGCGGTAAAGGCGCAAAGTTCAGTAATGCACCTCCAACTCCTCGGCCATAGCAATGCCATAAACACGGCATATATGGTATGTACATGTTGACTATGAAAGCCTGGCATATATTAGATGTACCAAGCACTTCAAAACAGGTATAATGGTACCAGGTGGCAGGAGCGGAACTTTTTGTTTTGGGTTGGGGATGCAGTAGCAGGCAAACACCCCCCCCCCCCCATTTTTACATATATTTTTTTACATTTTGTCTAGAACCATATATTTTCTCCCAAATTTCTTGGGTGGGGGAAGCTGCTCCCCTGCCCCATCTTGCACCGCCCCTCCCCCTACCCCTCTCCTCGTTCCTATGCCTATGGTTTGCACATCTGCAAGGTTTTTCAGCGATGACGAAAAACGAAAAACGGTGGGACGAAGTGTATCCGTTTTCTTTGCCCACCTTATGCCTTATCTTGTGCCAAACTGCTTTATTTTTGAAAGAACCCCTCTTATGCAATATTTGTTTGCGGATTTGAGCTTTTCTCGTCTTTGGGTACCTTTTACAGGTTTTACTCCATCAAATTTCCCTTGCATAACAAAATTAACGGTTTCAACAACAAAAAAAAATGACCCTAAAGGGGGTCTTAACCCCTTGTCCCTGTAAGATGTGTTTCTAAAAGAACAGAACAATCTGGTTATGCCGACTTGTTCTGCGTTACATTTTTGCATAGACGCATAGGTGTCACCAAGGAAGGGGGGGGGGGGCAAACGGGGCAATGTGCTCCCGGAACCTGGAACATGGAACCTGGAACCTCTTGACATCGATACATATACACATTTAAAGGGAGATAATGACCTTTTTCCACAAAAATGGAGTTAGCACCTGAAATCGATAGACGAGACCAAAATATATTGTAAATTCATCACATTTTGCATATAACAATTCCTACCGCGAGATATTTCAATTCATAGTTGATAAGCGCTCCACGCTTATAATCAGCAAGCACTCGGTAACGTATTCAGTAAATTAGCCTCCCTACGCATTGTTATTTATCATGAAGGTATGCAATATGTTTCCTGCATTCTATCTTTTGCGAATATGTGCCAAACTTTTATGAACAATCAACAATCATTTTAAAAAAGTGCATTGAAATCGGCAGTTTAGGTAGACCCCCGATGGCAACCTATTTAGTGTCGGCGATTTGTTTATAAGTGCCCATTCAACAACGTTGAACAGATTGACACAAAAGCGCCAGATGTTGCGCTTTCCAATAGTGTAGGGAAAATACCGATCATAAATTTGCCCAAACTTCCAACTTTGAATTAGGGAATAATTGTATTTAATTCTTAAATTTAGATCACATCATTTTAATACCATAACGGTAGCCAAAGAAAGTGTTGCTAACAAAATCAAAAGGTCATTATCTCCCTTTAAAGGAAATAGTTCACCTTCAAAATTTTTTACCCAACACGATTTGATTATATTTTTTAATACAATTTATTTTTATATTGTCAAAAATGGCATTATTCGCGCCAATTCAGGACAGAAAGCCGTACATTTGTATTGTTTATCAAAACTATATGCATACTCTCTGAGTCAGAGTCCTGACGTCACGCGAATGTAAACAATGGTTCAGCCAATCAGATTCGAAAGTAGTCGCGTAAAGATAGGCTCGCATTGGAGATGTGCCAACCGGCGGCCAGCGATCGCTTGCTAGCACCAGCTGCAAGCTGATTGGCTGATGGTATAGCCTCTGCCCGGGCTAAAACCAGTACAACATTCTTTCGCCAGCACCGCATTCCTTCGCCAAAAACTCAAATATATTTGGCTGGAGAGTCTTTTCAGTCAAGAAAACTTGCAGATAGGGGTTTCCCAACACGGGCTACGAAACTGCTATCTCAGTTTAAAACTAATATTGAAGGTGAACTATTTCCTTTAAAGGGACATTCCCACCTTAAAGGAAATAGTTCACCTTCACCATGGGGTTTTGAACTGAAATAGCAGTTTTGTAGCCCGTGTTGGGAAATCCTTATCTGCAACTTTTTTTGGCTGGAAAGACTCTCCAGCCGAAGATATTTGACTTTTTGGCGAAGGAATGCGGCGCATATATGATGTACCGTACCGTCTGAAAGTGCCAGCACTGTTATGGAGCATGCGCAGACCAATAACGCACACCATAAAATCAATAATTTACGACCTTCTGTTCTGAATTGGCGCGATGTAGGACCATTTTTTGAAAAGAAAAAAAGAAACTGTATTAAAAAATATAATAAAATCGTGTTCTGAAAATTTTCCGAAGGTGAACTATTTCCTTTAACATTAGTTTTGAGTTGAGATAGCCATGTTGTTGGATTTGCTTTGAAATTAAGTAGGGTAGCAGTTAAAACAACCACATAGGTCTATTCGAAAACAAATTCGAGCTTGGTCTTGACAATTGTAACAAATAAACCCCACGTGTATTTGAATAGGGGTTTAAAACCGATGACGTTGTCTCTCTTTACCCAATGGTGATGATAGTCGACTTGTTTTATGGTAAACCTTGGAGATATTTGCGTGTTTCAAATGGTTTGTTAACTGGTTTGTTTTGTATTCAAAGCGCCAGAATTGTCTCGAAATAATTGTGCCATACTTTGGTTGCGTAAAGGATTTCTGTATAGCTCTCTAGAGCTCAATATGACGTCATCAACCCAAATATTAAAACTTAACTTTTTATGAAATTGAGCACTGTTTGCTAGAAACAAATGTCATAATCGTGTTCGGCAGCAATTACTTCATATTTTGCACCACAAACGGCGTACATTTGACAACTTTTGGGAAGGTGGCAGTGTCCCTTTAAGGTTCGGAAAAATGGGCCTGATTGATGAAATCGGAGGCTTGCCTCGACACCAAACCTGTTTTTTTTTTTTGGGTGCAAAATGTGATTTATTCATTCCTAGTAAAAGTCGTTTCTTAGGACGCGAACGTCTACCAGAAAGACTTCCTCTCGAACTTAAAATGTCTGGTGATGCCAATGGTCCAGGGCTTCTACATATTACAGGCACAGCTGAGATGTAAAAATAAATAACAAAAATACATGCAACATATTTCCCACAAGGCAAACAAACTAGGCAGTAACGGCATTTTAGTATGCCTTCATCTTTATGTTAATACAAAACTAGGCAGTACTTTAGTAAAAATAAAAGAGACAAATACGGCGCAGTCATGCCAAAGTATGGCGCATTTATCTTGTATTGCTTTCAATATTTGTGCTGTTTCCGTATAACTTGGTTTGAATCAGGGCAATAGAACACTAACACTGTTTGAATGGTGTTGAATAAGCCTTTTGTTCTTTTAAAGGAAATAGTTCACCTTCAACATGGGATTTTGAACTGAAATAGCAGTTTTGTAGCCCGTGTTGAGAAATCCTTATCTGCAACTTTTCTTGGCTGAAAAGACTCTCCAGCCGAAGATATTTGACTTCTTGGCGAAGGAATGCGGCGCATATATGATATACCGTACCGTCTGAGAGTGCCAGCACTGGTCTGAGCATGCGCAGACCAATAACGCACACCATAACATTAATAATTTACGACCTTCTGTCCTGAATTGGCGCGATGTAGGACCATTTTTGAAAAGAAAAAAAGAAACTGTATTAAAAAATATAATAAAATCGTGTTCTGAAAATTTTCCGAAGGTGAACTATTTCCTTTAAAATGACCTTCACTGATGTGGCCCTCCACTTTTCAACACAATGACCAGGTATATATTGTGAAAATAATGTTTGTGAGGCTCACAAATTGAGTGTTGTGATAATCCTGACTTGTAGCCCATTTTGTTTAGGTCTATGATAATTTCTGCTGTTTTTCCAGCTCAGGATGATTGGTATGCTTTTCAGACACAACATATTTATATTATTGGTCAAATTCTTAATTAGGTGTCAATTTCACCAACATATTTATACTCAAATGTTAACACATTTGGCCAATTTAAGGGTGTATTGTAATATGTGACCTGTCCATTATCCAGAACTACGCACAATGTGAAAACTGAAATATCCTACACACATTCTTGCTTTGTTCATGTTTTTTATGTAAGCACCTAGATTGACATTTTGTGTGTCTGAAATTGAAAAAGGATACCTGTGTGTCAATAGGTAGGTTGTTCTTTAGTGTTTATGACCCTTTACCTGTATCCCGTCAGTTGTGTTGGTACTGTGCCTTTTTCCTTTAATATTGTTTTTGCATCTATAACATATATTTATTTTAAAGTTGGGGGGGAGCTGAATGACAAGTTGGGAGGGGAGGGGGGCTGAGCCACAAGTTGAGAGGGCTAAATCCCCCTCAACTGAATATGATCCTACGCGGTACGCCCCTGTATATTTGTACAGTGTCTCATTCTTCCCCCAGCCAAAATGACCAAAATGACCAAAACCCTATCTGGCAGACAGTAAGTCATATTATTGGGGATGCAGATGAAGGACTGGGGATGCAGATCATAACATTGGGGATGCACCTGCATCCCCCTAAGTATATAAAGTTCTGCATGTGCCAGGTGGACACCGTCCGTCCAAAATAATACGTTATAATACGATTTTGTGGAAATTCTTCCAAAAAAACATGTTTTTGTTTCTGTTTAAAAAAAACAATATGTTGCAAATCTGAGATAGCCATTTGGAAGAGAATGCGATTTCCTTTCTCTTGACGGTTTGTATTTGTAATGTACATCACAACTCTATTTTCTATGATGTCAAACGCATCGCTTTTCCACCATAAATGGCATGGCATGACGTCATTAAAACGTCATTATCTTCCAAATATTCAATTTGACTAAAATTGGGTGCGAAGACGTACAATTGATGTAGCATAAGGTATTTAAAGTTTCACGTCGATATCTATCATAGTTTTCAAGTTATTGAGAAAACCGGGGAGGGCAGATTTTGCCCACCCCCCGCAGCGGGTTAGGGGGCCCCGCGCTCTGCGCTTGCTCTACTTCCAACCGGAAGTCAACACAGGCCCTCCCCCTCCCCAGCGGGGCGCGGGTTAGCCCCGCCCTCTGCGCGAGCTCTAAATCCAACCGGAAGTCATCAGTCATATCGCTATCATTGCCCATCTGTCGTCTGCACGAGACATGGCATTCCCCAAGAACGCTTTCGAGCTAACGACTCGATATAGCATAGAATCTTCCTGAAACTTTTCAGGAAGATTCGATCAATACTTATCTTGCTTATTACCACTTAACCGCAATTTTGTATTGTATTCTTACCTTATTCTTTGTACATATTGTATTCTTACACACATATTACAAAATTACGAGGGACATTTCTAGCCAAAAATCGCATGTAAAAGTTGTGTAGTTTTTCAAAACTTTCAGAATCTTTCAGAAACTTTTTCAGCGCAATAATCCTTCGTGAAAATGGATATTACTATAATACGAATAATGTATTAAATATAACCTTGTCTATTTCTGCTACTTAAAAAGCATCCGAAATACCAACTAATTGTGTATTGTAATGCATAACGGAACTTGTCCCGTTACAGGCGTTCCGGGAAGTACTTCGGGCAGTATGCGAGCAGTACCCGGTGAAGAGACGTCCGCCGTCACGTCAGACCCGGTGCTCCAACATATTTGCCCTGCTGCCCTGCATCCCAGGTGTCCCGGCAACCCCATCTGCCCCGCGGTACCCCGATCAGTGAGCCAAGCCGGCTCTTCTGACCGGGAATAAAGGATGAAACGGACCTTCCGTATTTCGTTTATGGTACTGTTGGCTCGACTGGTAAATGAACCGAGCCGGATGGGATGAGATTTTATTCATAATTGAGATAAAGTATTCGAAACATTTCACCTATAGCCACCGACTTTTACCACAACGGCGCATCCCATGTCAGAGCCGGGCTGCCGCAACGCAGCGACGCACGCGCACAACAATGCAGCCCGCCAGACGCACGTGCAGACGTCGTTGGCGCCAGATCTCGGCCGAACGCCGGAAACTGTTGCTAACCGGCCTACATGTCACACTTGGGGTCGCTGAACTTTCCGTCACTACGGTATCAGACGAAATAAAACGACGGGCTATTGATAGCTCGGCACCATATGCTATTCGTATGCAAAGCATATATGCCACATCTACGATATTTCCATTCCCATGGAGTTGCAGGGGCAGTATTGCACTTTGCGTCTTTACCGTACCGAACATTTGCAGAACCGTGTATTCGTAAGAGTAATAGAGATGGAAGGAAGATCGGATAGCTTTGGCCTGTGTTGACACCTGGTATATTTTCGAAATATCTTCCACTTCAAGTAGAATGTGTAAATCCCTTTCCCTCGACATCTCTATGTTAATTGTGCCGAAGGTGAATTACTGACCTTTTAGTCACCAATGCAGCGGTCGATTTAATGCAACGGATGGAGCTGTATTATTTTGACCACTTTTAACCGTTGATGCACAACTAAAATGCGTTCACGTTAAGTGGAACGTATATAATGCTTTGTTTAACAGAGTGTGCTGGAGGTGCATTACTAAACTTTGAGTCAGTAACACCGCCGGGCGAAATAAGGCGCCGGACAGAAACGTATTATTTTGGACGGACAGTGTCCACCTGGTACCATTATACCTGTTCTGAAGTACTTGGTACATCTAATATATGCCAGTCTTTCACAGTCAACATGTACATACCATATATGCCGTGTTTATAGCATTGCTATGGCCGAAGAGTTGGAGGTGCATTACTGAACTTTGCGCCTTTACCGCACCGGGGCAATTCAAACGATACATTTTCGGAACCGTTTATTCGTAAGCGTAATAGAGATGGAAGGAAGATCGGATAGCTTTGGCTGTTGTTAACACCTGAGGTATTTTCGAAATATTTTCCACATGAAGTAGAATGTGTAAATCCATTTCCCTCGACAAATATATGCTAAATGTTCCGGAGGTTAATTATTGAACTTCTAGTCACAACAGCGGGCGAATTAATGCGACGGATGGAGCTGCATTATTTTCAGCACTTTAAGCAGTTGATGCACATCCCAATTGTTTTTCACGATAAGCAGAACGTATATAAGCCTTCATTTTCAAATATATTTGCCAAGCTTGTTTGAGGTGCATTATTGAACTTTCAGTCACTAGGACAATGACGGCCGAATTAAGGCGCCGCACAGAATCGTATTATATTGGACGGTATAAACACCTGAAATAATGAAACGCACTTCTGAAGTGCCTGGTATATGCCAATCTTCCATAGTCAGTTATATATGCATAGCATTTGTACCACATCTACGGTATTTCCATGCCCATGTAGTTGGAGGTGCATTACTGAACTTCGCGTCTTTACCGGACCGAGACAATTAAAGCGACATATTTGCAGAACCGTTTATTCGTAGTAGCAAGAGCGATAGAAGAATCAGTTTATTTTAAATGGCACTTGCATAAGCCTTTATTTTAAAATATATTTGCAAAGCGTGGTTGAGGCGGCAACTCCGCCGAGTGAATTAAGACGCTGTACGCAGTCGTATTATATTTATGTTTATGTTTATGTATTCAATCAGACAACATCCACAGTACAGTAGCTATTCTGCGTCCACGTCATATTAAAAGGCAAGAGCATCAAGATATGGGACTAGAGGTAAAACACATACATACAACAAGCATTCATGATAAGCAAGTGCGCCGCCGAGCACCACCACGTTACACGCCATACAGTACGCACTACACCGACTCAGAGAGCAGCAGCTGCTTAAGTCTGCGCTTGAAAGGCGCCATTCTGAGGTCCCTAAGGTCTGGTGGAAGACCATTGAACAAAACACCACAATGGACAAAACGCCTAACCCCAGAACCCGTCTTAGCTCGAGGGCATGACAACTGCCCAGTCTGTCTGGTGTTATGCACTGTCGAGACATAGGAGAACATTTCGGCGATATCATGCGGGAGACCAGTTGCGAGCACAGATTTTAGCAAGCATAGCTGATGGTATTTGACCAGTTGCTCAGCACTAAGCCACCCAAGTTCATTTAGCACTCCGGATATATGATCGTGTTTACGGCGACCGCTTATGACACGAGCACAGAAGTTCAGAAGCTTTTGAACCCGATGCATCTGCGTTTTGCCACAGGTGCCGTAAACAGACATGCAATACCGTATCGAGCTTACTACAAGGGCGTTCACAACAAAGGCCACGGTATATGATGGAAGGACGTGCCTCGAGTGAGATAGGGCGATCAGGGCACCAGTGCACCTGGCGACCAGTTGACTGATGTGGTCATCAAAGGAAAGGTGTCTATCCATCACTAGACCAAGATTTTTTACTGTACGGCTTTCAGTTACAACGGATGTGCCAAATTTGATTTCGATTGGGGGGAGATCACGCAACGTATTTTTGGTTCCGAAAACAATAAGCTGAGTTTTTGATGTGTTTACTTTCATAGAATTAGAGCTGAACCAGTCCGAAACCACGGCAAGGGTGTTCTCCAATGACGAAATCAGTGCTACGATGTCATGTTTTTTGCCGGTTTTCCAAATTTGGACATCGTCTGCGTATTGAGCAATTTCAGCGCCATGAGCGTGCATGGCAAGATCATTGGAGAAAATTGAAAACATAATTGGACCCAGTGCTGTCCCCTGATACACCCCCATGGTGTTGGGCAGGGATGCCGAGCGCACAAGCTGACCGCTTCTGTCACGGGTTTGCACCTGCTGGGAGTGATTGGCTAGATATGACTCAAACCAGCGCGTGTCTACATTGTACAACCTAAGTTTGGAGAGCAGCGCGTCATGGTTCACCACATCAAAGCATTTTGAAAGGTCAGCTAGAATAAGTATCGTAATTTCAGTGTTATCCATACCAGAGAGAATGCGGTCCGAAAGCACCGTGAGTGCTGTTTCGGTCGAATGGCGCCGCCTGTACGCGTGCTGAGTACTCGAGAACAGGCGGTGTTTTTCAAAGTACGCGTTGAGTTGATGGTGAACAACACGTTCAACAATTTTGGCTATACCCGGTACAACAGAGATCGGCCGGAATTTGGAGGGATCAGACACGTCGGACGTTTTAGGGAGAGGCGTGACAAGGGCGTGCTTCCACGGCTGCGGCACCGAACCGGCGGTCAAACTAGAGTTAACAATATCGAGCAAGACGTGCCCAAACCCATGGAAGCACTGCTGCAACATGTAAACGCTAATGCCATCAGCTCCGCAAGATTTAGACGATTTCATGTTAGCGAGAGTATAAAAAAGTGATTCAAGAGTCACAGGTTGAACTTGAAACGAGCAGGTCAGAACACGCGGCAGTAAAACGGGCACAATCCGGCTGGGCGGAGGTACGGCAGCGGCAGTAGTGGGACCGACATCGACAAAATAACGGTTAAGCACGTCAGGCTGTACATTCAGGACTGTGCCAGCACCAGACTTACCATCCCCAATGATTGGCTTGAGGCAACGCCAAATTGAGGACCGGTTAGACTCGGCAATACACCGATGCACCTCGTCCCTACAGTCACGCCGAATCGCAGCCCTACACTCGCGGTTCAGCGCTTTATAGCGCGTGCGATCGCCGTTAGCGACGGTGTCCACCTGGTACCATTATACCAACTTATATAGTGCTTGGCATATCAAATATATCCCAGTGTTGCAGAGCCAGCCTGCACATAGCATATTTGCCACACATACGGTACTTCCATGCTCAAGGATTGGAGGTGCATTACTGAACTTTGTGTCTTCACCGGGCCGAGGCAAGTAAAGCGATACATAGCAGAACCGTTTATCCGATAAGAGTAATATAATACAGATAAAGGATACCATTATACCTATTTCTAAAGTGTCTATCACATCAAATATATGCAAGTGTTTCAGAGTCAACATGTACAGAGCTTATATACAACATATATCGTATTTCGATGCCGATGGAGTTGGAGGTGCATTACTGAACTTTGAGTCAGTAACACCGCCGGCAGAATTAAGGCGCCGGACAGAGACGTATTATTTTGGACGGACGGTGTCCACCTGGTACCATTATAACTGTTATGAAGTGCTTGGCACATCTTATATATGCCAGTCTTTCATAGTCAATATGTACATAGCATATATGCCGTGTTTATGGCATTGCTATGGCCGAGGAGTTGGAGGTGCATTACTGAACTTTGTGCCTTTACCGCACCGGGGCAATTAAAACGATACATTTTCAAAACCGTTTATTCGTAAAATTAATAGAGATGGAAGGAAGATCGGATAGCTTTGGCCTCTCTTTACACTTGCTGTATTTCCGAAATATTTTCCACATGAAGTATAATGTGTAAATCCATTTCCCTCGACAAATCTTTGTTAAATGTTCCGGAGGTGAATTACTGACCGTCTAGTCACTACAGCAGCGGGCGAATTAATGCGACGGATGGAGCTGCCATATTTTGAACACTTCAAACAGTTGATGCATATCCGAAACGTTTTTTTTTCACGTTGAATGGCACTTACATAAGTCTTGCAAAGCGTGGTTGAGGCGGCAACTCCGCCGAGTGAATTAAGACGCTGGACGCAGTCGAATTATATTGGGCGGACGGTGTCCACCTGGTACCATTATACCAACTTCTATAGTGCTTGGCATATCACATATATGCCAGTGTTGCAGAGTCAGCATGCACATAGCATATATGCCACACATACGGTACTTCCATGCTCACGGAGTCGGAGGGGCATTACTGAACTTTGTATCTTCACCGGGCCGAGGCAAGTAAAGCGATACATAGCAGAACCGTTTATCAGTAAGAGTAATCAAATACAGATAAAGAATACCATTATACCTATTTCTAAAGTGTCTAGCACATCAAATATATGCAAGTGTACATAGTCAACCTGTACATAGCGTATATACAACATCTATCGTATTTCGATGCCCAGGGAGTTGGAGGTGCATTACTGAACTTTGAGTCAGTAACACCGCCGGCCGAATTAGGGCACCGGACGGAGACGTATTATTTTGGACGGACGGTGTCCACCTGGTACCATTATACCTGTTCGGAAGTGCATGGCACATCTTATATATGCCAGTCTTTCATAGTCAACCTGTACATAGCTTATATACAACATATATCGTATTTCGATGCCCATGGATTTGGAAGTGCATTACTGAACTTTGAGTCAGTAACACCGCCGGCCGAATTAAGGCACCGGACGGAGACGTATTATTTTGGACGGACAGTGTCCACCTGGTACCATTATACCTATTCTGAAGTGCATGGCACATCTAATATATGCCAGTCTTTCATAGTCAACCTGTACATAGCCTATATACAACATATATCGTATTTCGATGCCCAGGGAGTTGGAGGTGCATTACTGAACTTTGAGTCAGTAACACCGCCGGGCGAATTAAGGCGCGGGACAGAGACGTATTATTTTGGACGGACGGCGTCCACCTGGTACCATTATACCTGTTCTGAAGTGCATGGCACATCTAATATATGCCAGTCTTTCATAGTCAACATGTACATAGCATATATGCCGTGTTTAGGGCATTTCTATGGCCGAGGGGTTGGAGGTGCATTACTGAACTTTGCGCCTTTACCGCACCGGGGCAATTTAAACGATACATTTTCAGAACCGTTTATTCGTAAGCGTCATAGAGATGGAAGGAAGATCGGATAGTTTTTGATTTTGTTGACACCTGATGTATTTGGGAGAGAGAAAAAATCGCATGCAGTAGAATGTGCAAATCCTTTTCCCTCGACATCTCTATCTTAAATGTTCGGAAGGTGAATTACTGACCTTTTAGTCACCAATGCAGTGGGCGAATTAATGCGACGGATGGAGCTGAATTATTTTTAGCACTGTATAAAGTTGATGCAGTTCCGAAACGTTTTCACGTTTAGTGGAACGTATATAAGCCTTTATTTTAAAATATATTTGCTGAGCGTCTTCGAGGTGCATTACTGAACTTCGAGTCAGTAACACCGCCGGGCGAATTAAGGCGCCGGACGGAGCCGTAATATGTTGGACGGACGGTGACCACCTGGTACTATTATACCTGTTCTGAAGTGCTTGGCACATCCACTATATGCCAGTCTTTCATAGTTAACATCTACATACCATATATGCCGTTTTTATGGCATTGCTATGGCCGAGGAGTTGGAGGTGCATTACTGAACTTTGCATATTTACCGCATCGGGGCAATTAAAACGATACATTTTCAGAATCGTTTCTTCGTAAGAGTAAGAGAGATGGAAGGAAGATCGGATAGCTTTGGCCTGTCTTTACACTTGATGTATTTTCGAAATATTTTCCACATGAAGTAGAATGTGTAAATCTCTTTCCGTCGACAAATCTATGCTAAATGTTTCGGAGATGAATTACTGACATTTTAGTCACCAATGCAGCGGGCGAATTAATGCGAAGGATAGAGGCAGGGGCTCCCCCACAGGGGGAGGAGGGGGGGGGGGCATGTCCCCCCCCCACACACATTTTTTTATTTTAACATTACGCATATGGGCGTTGCATGGAAAGAATCGACTTCAGAATGCCTCCGTTCCCCCCCCCCCCAACTTTCGGAAGGTGGCGGCTCCCTTGGATAGAGGTGCATTATTTTTAGCACTGTATACAGTTGATGTGCTTCCGAAACGTTTTTCACGTTATGTGGAACGTATATAAGTCTTTATTTTAAAATATATTTGCTAAGCGTCTTTGAGATGCATTACTGAACTGAGTCACTAACACCGCCGGGCCAATTAAGGCGCCGGACGGAGCCGTGTTATTTTAGACGGTATAAACACCTGATACAATGAAACGCACTTCTGAAGTGCCTGGTATATGCCAATCTTCTATAGTCAGCATATGCATAGCAATTGTACAACATCTACTGTATTTCCATGCCCATGGAGTTGGAGGTGCATTACTGAACTTCGCGTCCTTACCGGACCGAGGCAATTAAAGCGACATATACAAATTTAACATGAAGTAGAATGTGTAAATCCTTCTTCCCGACATCTCTATGCTAAATGTTCCGGAGGTGAATTACTGACATTTTAGTCACCAATGCAGCGGGCGAATTAATGCGACGGATGGAGCTCCATTACTTTTAGCCATTTATAAAGTTGATGCAGTTCCGAAACGTTTTTCACGTTAAGTGGAACGTATATAATCCTTTATTTTAAAATATATTTTTTAAGCGTCTTTGAGGTGCATTACTAAACTGAGTCACTAACACCGCCGGGCGAATTAAGGCGCCGGACGAAGCCGTAATATTTTAGACGGTATAAACACCTGATGCAATGCAATGCACTTCTGACGTGCCTGGTATATGCCAATCTTTCATAGTCAGTATATGCATAGCATTTGTACCACATCTACGGTATTTTCATGCCCATGGAGTTGGAGGTGCATTACTGAACTTCGCGTCTTTACCGGACCGAGGCAATTAAAGTGACATATTTGCAGAACCGTTTATTCGTAGTAGCAAGAGCGATAGAAGAATCAGTTTATTTTGAATGGCACTTACATAAGTCTTTATTTTAAAATATATTTGCAAAGCGTGGTTGAGGCGGCAACTCCGCTGAGTGAATTAAGACGCTGCACGCAGTCGTATTATATTGGGCGGACGGTGTCCATTTACCGGACCGGACACCGTCCGCCCATTTTGGGCGGACGGTGTCCTGGTACCATTATACCAACTTCTATAGTGCTTGGCACATCAAATATATGCCAGTGTTGCAGAGTCAGCATGCACATAGCATATATGCCACACATACGGTACTTCCATGCTCACGGAGTCGGGAGGTGCATTACTGAACTTTGTGTCTTCACCGGGCCGAGGCAAGTAAAGCGATACATAGCAGAACCGTTTATCCGATAAGAGTAATATTATACAGATAAAGGATACCATTATACCTATTTCTAAAGTGTCTATCACATGAAATATATCCAAGTGTTTCAGAGTCAACATGTACAGAGCTTATATACAAAATCTATCGTATTTCGATGCCCATGGATTTGGAAGTGCATTACTGAACTTTGAGTCAGTAACACCGCCGGGCGAATTAAGGCGCGGGACAGAGACGTATTATTTTGGACGGACGGTGTCCACCTGGTACCACTATACCTGTTCTGAAGTGTTTGGCACATCTAATATATGCCAGTCTTTTATAGTCAACATGTACATAGCATATATGCCGTGTTTATGGCATTTCCATGGCCAAGTAGTTGGAGGTGCATTACTGAACTTTGTGCCTTTACCGCATAGGGGCAATTAAAGCGATACATTTGCAAAGCCGTTTATTCGTAAAATTAATAGAGATGGGACGAAGATCGGATAGCTTTGGCCTGTGGTGACACCTGATGTATTTTCGAAATATTTTCCACATGAAGTAGAATGTGTAAATCCATTTCCCTCGACAAATCTATGCTAAATGTTCCGGAGGTGAATTACTGACCTTTTAGTTACCAATGCAGCGGGCGAATTAATGCGACGGATGGAGCTCCATTATTTTTAGCACTTTATAAAGTTGATGCAGTTCCGAAACGTTTTCCACGTTAAGTGGAACGTATGTAATCTTTTATTTTAAAATATATTTGCTAAGCGTCTTTGAGGTGCATTACTGAACTGAGTCAGTAACACCGCCGGGCGAATTAAGGCGCCGGACGGAGCCGTAATATTTTAGACGGTATAAACATCTGATGCAATGCAATGCACTCCTGACGTACCTGGTATATGCCAATCTTTCATAGTCAGTATATGCATAGCATTCGTACCACATCTACGGTATTTCCATGCCCATGGAGTTGGAGGTGCATTACTGAACTTCGCGTCTTTACCGGACCGAGGCAAGTAAAGCGACATATTTGCAGAACCGTGTATTCGTAGTAGCAAGAGCGATAGAATAATCAGTTTATTTTGAATGGCACTTACATAAGTCTTTATTTTAAAATATATTGCAAAGCGTGGTTGAGGCGGCAACTCCGCCGAGTGAATTAAGACGCTGTACGCAGTCGTATTATATTGGGCGGACGGTGTCCACCTGGTACCATTATACCAACTTCTATAGTGCTTGGCATATCAAATATATACCAGTGTTGCCAGAGTCAGCATGCACATAGCATATATGCCACACATATGGTACTCCCATGCTCACGGAGTTGGAGGTGCATTACTGAGCTTTGTGTCTTCACCGGGCCGAGGCAATTAAAGCGATACATATGCAGAACGGTTTATCCGTATAAAGAGTAATATAATACAGATAAAGGATACCATTATATCTATTTCTAAAGTCTCTAGCACATCAAATATATCCAAGTGTTTCAGAGTCAACATGTACAGAGCGTATATACAACATCTATCGTATTTCGATGCCCAGGGAGTTGGAGGTGCATTACTGAACTTTGAGTCAGTAACACCGCCGGCCGAATTAAGGCGCCAGACGGAGCCGTATTATTTTGGACGGACAGTGTCCACCTGGTACCATTATACCTGTTCTGAAGTGCATGGCACATCTAATATATGCAAGTGTTTCATAGTCAATATGTACATAGCATATATGCCGTGTTTATGGCATTGGTATGGCCGAGGGGTTGGAGGTGCATTACTGAACTTTGCGCCTTTACCGCACCGGGGCAATTAAAGCGATACATTTGCAAAACCGTTTATTCGTAAAATTAATAGAGATGGAAGGAAGATCGGATAGCTTTGGCCTGTGTTGACACCTGATGTATTTTCGAAATATTTTCCACATGACGTAGAATGTGTAAATCCATTTCCCTCGACAAATATATGCTAAATGTTCCGGAGGTGAATTACTGGTCGTCTAGTCACTACATCAGCGGGCGAATTAATGTGACGGATGGAGCTGCAATATTTTGAACACTTCAAACAGTGGATGCATATCCGAAACGTTTTCACGTTGAATGGCACTTATATAAGTCTTTATTTTAAAATACATTTGCAAAGCGTGGTTGAGGCGGCAACTCCTTGACCTTGACCTTTGACGTCTAGGTGATGTTTTGTTTTTCCTGACGCAAGCTAAGGTGCCGGCGAGTCCCTTTTTGCCCATTGCGAGCACATCGGACGGTAAACGAAAAACTAGAGGGTACACCATGCTGGTACCGAAGCTTGAAATATCGTATTCGTCCCCGTGACCTTGACCTTTGACCTCTAGGTGATTTTTTTTTCTTAACGCAAGGTGGGGTGCCGGCTAGTCCCTTTTTTCCCATTGCGAGCAAATCGGATGGTAAACGAAAAAACTAGAGGGTACACAAGCTGGTACCGAAGCTTAAAATCTCGTATTCGTCCAGAGGACCTTGACCTTTGACCTCTGGATGACTTTTTGTTTTTCCTGACGCAAGCTAACGTGCCGGCGAGTCCCTTTTTGCCAATTGCAAGCAAATCGGACGGTAAACAAAAACAACTAGAGGGTACACAAGCTGGTACCGAAGCTTGAAATCTCGTATTCGTCCCCGTGACCTTGACCTTTGACCTCTAGGTGATGTTTTGTTTTTCCTGACGCAATCTGGGGTGCCTGCGAGTCCCTTTTCCTCATTGCGAGCAAATAGGACGGTAAACGAAAAAACTAGAGGGTACACAAGCTGGTACCGAAGCTTAAAATCTCGTATTCGTCCCCGTGACCTTGACCTTTGACCTCTAGGTTATGTTTTGTTTTTCCTGACGCAAGATAACGTGCCGGCGAGTCCCTTTTTGCCCACTGCAAGCAAATCGGACGGTAAACAAAAAAACTAGAGGGTACACAAGCAGGTACCGAAGCTTAAAATCTCGTATTTGTCCCTGTAACCTTGACCTTTGACCTCTAGGTGATGTTTTGTTTTTCCTGACGCAACCTAAGGTGCCGGCGAGTCCCTTTTTGCCAATTGCGAGCAAATCGGACGGTAAACGAAAAAACTAGAGGGTACACCATGCTGGTACCGAAGCTTAGAATCTCGTATTCGTCCCTGTGACCTTGACCTTTGACCTCTGGATGACTTTTTGTTTTTCCTGACGCAAGCTAACGTGCCGGCGAGTTCCTTTTTGCCCATTACGAGCAAATCAGATTGTCAACTAAAAAACTAGAGGGTACACCATGCTGGTACCGAAGCTTAGAATCTCGTATTCGTCCCCGTGACCTTTACCTTTGACCTCTAGGTGATGTTTTATTTTACCTGACGCAAGCTGGGGTGCCTTCGAGTCCCTTTTTTCCATTGCAAGCAAATCGGACGGTAAACTAAAAAAAACTAGAGGGTACACAAGCTGGTACCGAAGCTTAAAATCTCGTATTCGTCCCCGTGACCTTGACCTTTGACCTCTAGGTGATGTTTTGTTTTTCCTGACGCAAGCTAAGGTGCCGGCGAGTCTCTTTTTGCCCATTGCGAGCAAATCGGACCGTAAACGAAAAAACTAGAGGGTACACCATGCTGGTACCGAACCTTAGAATCTCGTATTCGTCCCCGTGACCTTGACCTTTGACCTCTATGTGATTTTTTGTTTTTCCTGACGCAAGCTAAGGTGCCTGAGAGTCCCTTTTTGCCCATTGCGAGCACATCGGACGGTAAACGAAAAACTAGAGGGTACACCATGCTGGTACCGAAGCTTGAAATCTCGTATTCGTCCCCGTGACCTTGACCTTTGACCTCTAGGTGATTTTTTTCCTGACGCAAGCTGTGGTGCCGGCGAGTCGTTTGAGCCCCTTTGCGATTAAATCGGACGGTAAGCGAAACAATTAGAGGGTACCCCATGCGATGACATTTCAGTGACCTCTGGAGGTCAAACCATTTGTCCTAGGTCAAAACGGATTGCATATTCGTGCATAACTCGATGAGATCTACACATATGCTAAGTTTGGGGAAAATCGGAACTCGACGCTGAAAACGAATACGAATACGACGCTAACTTGTTGCAGCAGCAGAGCTGGCACTTGTTAGCAGGAGTATGATGTCACCTGGTATGACATGGCAATGCGTCTGGCGTCATCGATGTTCCAGCGAATCAGGCTCTCTAACTTCGGCTGACAACAGCACAGCAGCCGATTCGGAACGGCTATGTTAATTGTTGCTTTCTATTGCCTTCATATGGTAAAGATTAATGTTACGTTTTATAATCTAAATTTAGATGTGGTTGACATGCCTGCATCCATGGCTTAGAAAATATAGGGTTTCATTGAGGTATATTTGCCTTGCCCTATCTGGTGCTTACCTTCTTGTGTAACTTGTGTTTAAATAATTTAGCTGTTAAATCTGACATAACACATAGCAGGTAGCATTATGTTGTGTTATATGACTATTGATGATCTTCTTTGCACTGTGTCAAGTATTCATGACCTTGCCATCTCAAATTTCACTAGGGATAATCTAAATTTTTGTCATCACAACTTAACATGCAGCAGTTATATTGTATGTGTCACATTTAACCTTTGGTTATGTATACCTGTTATGAATAATTTGGGTTATGGGTTACCCAGTAATATACTCTGTCTATGCGCACATGATTCATACAAAATTATTATACTTCAGGATTGAATGATGGTGCTCGTGTAGTGAAGGAGAAGAGCCAGCAGCCGGCCAGGTGCCACCCAATCTGTTGGACATCAAGAAACTGATGCACAACAGTTCAGGTATGGGAATTTGAATAATTACCTACTGTTAAAAGACTGGGCTGTCTATGGTGACATCCCCATATGACTATCTATCTTTTCCCTATAATATTACACATCATTTGATATATAATGTTATGTTAGTAATTATAGAGGTGATCACCATATAGCCATATTAAATATATTTAACAAGTATATTCAATATATTTATTTTGATAGAAAACTAAAATCATTTCATGAATTTCGTTTTTGATAGCAAATTTCAATAATTTGATGAATTTCGTTGAAAACCTGAGATGTGCTGCAAAATCGTGACGGTTCGAAAATGACGAATTAAAAAAAAGATAATAGACAAACAACACAATATTATTATTATAGACGCACCTGTAATTTATGATGCATGAATGATGTTTTGCAATATGATGCACAGGGAAATGGATGTATTTATATGTAAACATATGAGAATGTTCGGGACAAAAAAACATAATTGGCGTAAGTGAACATTATTGTATGTCTCCACTCTCCACCTAAATAAGCAGAATGACTGGGCATATCTATTTACCCTCATTAGGTTGCATATTGTCACCAACCTTTGCTTTAGCTATGCGTGCTCTAAGACATAGATAACCTTGAAGAAAACTTAATTTCATGGTGAGGACGATTTAAACGAAAATAAAAAGGAATCGCTTGAAATGGCCCATTGATGCCGATTCCATCGTTTTCTTTAAAAAAATGATCGATTCCACCTGATTCCTATTACACTCAGATGTCAATGGAAACGAATCCGAATCCGAATCCAGTACAAACGGAATCGATTTCGGAACCGGATTCAATTCCACCGGAATGAAGCACAAGCCTGGCCTGTGATGCAGAATGGTTATTGATTTGACTGACTGAATCGATTGGAATCGTTGAATCAAAATTCCTTGAATAAAACCAAATTGATTCACCACCAGATATTCATGAATCGTGATTGAATCGAACCCCGCATGGAATCAAGGCTGATTGAATCAAAAGATTTAAAGACTCTTAACGATTCAAGTGCACATGGTAAATTGTGGAAATACAATGTAGTCCCAGCGACTACATTCATTTATACTGAAATATGATTGCTGTAACAATGTTGTAATGATCATGTATGTGTATGTTTCCATTTGTATTGCTTTGACGTAAATACAACATACATTTAAATGTTGAATCAAGCGTGAATCGATTAAAATGGTCCGTGTCTCCAATCCTGAGCGCCTCGACTGCCAGCGTCTTGCAGCGGCACATCGCGGGCAAATAAGAGGAGGCGAGGTTCCTTCGTGTCGTGGACGAAGCGACGGATGTCCTCAACGCCAGCTACCCAGGCGACACAAAATATCTGCGGAGACGGAGAGGCTACCGTGGCAGCGATGAACAAGAGAGGGCCATCTCCGCCGCTGTGACGGAGGCCACGCTGATGCGTGTCGGTATCGTACGGTGCATGTACCCGTTCCAGAGAGGGATGGTCATCAGCATCCGGTCGGTGCGTGGCCTGTTCAAGGACCTCCAGGCAGAGTTCGGTGATGTGTTCGTCCTGACTCGCCGGCTCACGCAGGACAGGCTGGAAGGGTTGTTCGGCATGGTGAGAGGCCCGGGAGGCTCCAACCAGAACCCCACACCGACTGACGCGAGGGCAAGGATTCGCCTGCTTACCCTCCTGTTCGTCATGCGGCGAGGCGTAAGTCCCGTCTGTAGAGACGGTGATCAGGCGGCAGAGCCGGAGACTGGTGATCTGGAGGAGCAGCTGGATCAGGTGATGGAGGTGGAGGCAACCGGCACCTCCGAACTGACGGGAGACCTGCTGGAGTTCACCGGACCGGTGGAGGAGGCGACGACAGCGAAAACAGACGGCGATAACGGGGAGGACATGGACGACCTGAGGGATGTGGCTGACCTGCTGCACCAGGCGGAGGCGTCCCAGTCAGCAGCATGCCGCCCTGCTGCGTCGTCGGCCGCGCGGGACACGGTCACCGGTGTGTCCGCGACAGAGAGCGCCATGGCTTACGTCGCCGGCTACATCGCGAGGAAGAGGCCCGTCGACCGCTCCCTCTGTGTACCATCCGCCTCGGCCGAGTCGGTGCCTCTGCAGGCCCTGTGGACCAGGGTCGTCAGTATCGGCGGCCTGACGGTGCCCACGGAGACATTGTCCGCCACCTTCAAGGAGGTGGAGGCGGTTTGCTGTGCCCACCACGCTCTGGAGCCCGATGGCTTAAGCCGAAGGTCCGTGTCATCAAGGACTTTGTCGTGGTCCTCCAGGACAAGTTCCCACGCGTCCATCCCAAGATTCGCGCCTCCTTCGCCCGCGTCCGGACATTTATCAGGACGGGCAACATCAACAGGGCCCGACGCGCCGAGTCTCGGGCACGGTGAGGAGCGAGAAAGTGCTGGCACCACGTACAGTGAAAACTAGTGTATAGGCTGTAGTGAAAAGACTGGACAGTTGTGCTCATTCACTCATGTCATGTTTTTCTCTTGTTTTGTTCATGTCGTTTTGTTGTCAACTTCTCAGGTACTGGCAGAATCGAGAGGGCTGTTTTATTTTGTACCGTAAGTCTGCTGAGGCCTGAGGTGCATGTTACTTCCGTTGTTCTGGTGTGTGTATAACAGGATACTGTGTGATTCGAAATCTGTTGCTAGATTTAACCCAAAGATATGGCATCCGATATATTCAGTTGCATATTGTCGTGAGATCTGCTGGGATCCTAGATCCACCACTGATTGTATGTTGTGGTATGCTTACCACGATATCATGTGTAATCCGATATCTGTCGCTTAATTTCACCCAGAGATCCACTGGTATCTAGGATCCATTGTTGCATTTGTTGTGAGGGTTGCTTGGATATCCGTCATTGCTTGGATATCCGTCATTGAATTGTGTGGAGGGATCTTCTTGAATCGGGCTTCAGTGTCTGGGAATCCATGTAGGAACAAGTTATCTCGTACGTGCGTCATCTTGTCTTTTGCATCAATTGTGCCACTGTAGCTCCTACAATGCTGTTGTATTATTGCTGCTACAGTGCTTTCAATAATGATTTATTGGAGTAACTTTTCTTTCAATGGCTTGGTTGTCAGTTTTCATAAAAGACAGGATGTGAAATCGGAGAAACTAAGAAAAGGCTCGAAAGTATCGGGAAAACCAGTTGTCAGTTAAATGTTTTTTTTTAACAATCTTCGAACGAGTATGATATGTAATCAATGTGTATGTTTTGCTTTACTTACGTTTGAATAAGTCTATGAATCAGTGTAAAAGCTGGAAAGAGGTATTTCACAAATATATTCATATTGTATTCACTCATACACGCTACTACTTAGTACTCACAGCTTGTCACACTAGCAGGTCGTGATATGAAATGACAAACGAGAAGGATAAATACGACAATTACCTATTAACAAGTTATCATCGCGGAATTACTAAATATCAAGCCGGAGAAGATGGTTTAAATCAAGTTAATTTCGACAAAACATTTTAAACAGTTTATTTTGTCGATAAAAACATAGTTATCGACCATCAAAAATAATATAACATCATTCCTGCGCTAAATCACCCTTACCCGAGCGGGATTCGAACCCACCACCTTCGCATCCGTAGTCTGATGCGCTACCGACTGAGTTATTGCCGCCGGCACACCAGCGTCGGCAGAAACTGGCCAGACCGGCACGGAGTGCAGTCAAATATTTACCCCTCACGCCCTAAGAATTCGGCTGGGTTAGGTGAAAAATGGTAGAGGAATCATCGCGAGATATTTGAACGATCTTTCTTTGGAGACTAGTTGCAAGCGAATCGGCCGAATAGAACTCGAGATACAGCTTCCCAAAGTTGGGTCATTTAACACGTGAACCCTATGGGCTAGTAGGAAAGTCACGCCCAAGAGCTATAGTGCTGCCAACTCCTTCGGAGGGGGCCGCTTCGGCCATTGTTTTGCCGCACTATTATTTTGCCGGTGTAGGGTGTAGGCATTGTTTTGATCACGTGATACATTTATTATTGCTTAACAGTCAACTCCTCATATTAATTTATTACTGACCAATATATAAATATTGGTCAGAAATAAATTTATATGAGGAGTTGACTTTATATGTCAATATAAATGTTAACAATTTCGGATTGCATTAGCTGAGGGCGGGCTTGGTCACATGATAAATGCAGCCATGTTTTGTTTGTATTGAATAGGGAGGGTCTAAAAAACTGTCCAGATTAGCAGGCAAGCCCATGCTCCGAAACTACTGTACCGATCTAAGTGATTTTTTCACCATTCAATTTGAACTGGTCGGAATGGGTGCCGCTTTGCGTTTTATCAACTTTAGTCTAATCTAAATTAACCAATTTGGATCAAAACCTGGAGTTCAAATTTGCAGGCAAGCCTATGCTCCGAGGCTATGGGACCGATCTGGGTGATTTCCGCGCCATTCGATGCGGCATGGTGCAAAACGGTGCCGTATTGTGTTTTTTTTACAGATTGGTTCACTTTAAGTGGACCAAATCGGACCAAAACCACCAAAAACCTTAGCAGGCAAGCCCATGCTCCGAGGCTATGGAACCGATCTGCATGATTTTTTTCACCAATCGATCCGGCGTGGTCCAAAACGATGCCCTTTTGCGTTTCATACAGATTGGTTCACTCTAAGTGGACCAAATTGGGCCAAAACCACCAAAAACCGTTACAGGCAAGCCCATGCTCTGAGGCTATTGAAACGATCTGCATTTTTTTTCCACATTCAGTCCGACGTGGTCCAAAATGGTACCGTTTTGCGTTTTATCCAGATTGGTTCATTCTAAGTAGACCAAATTAGACCAAAACCACCGAAACCAGTTGCAGGCAAGCCTATACTCCAGGCTTTAGAACCGATCTGCATGATTTATTTACCTTTCGATCCGGCGTGGTCCAAAACGGTGCCGTTTTGCGTTTTATACAGATTGGCTTAATCTAAGTGGACCAAATTGGACAAAAACCAACAACAACTGCTGCAGGCAAGCCCATGCTCCGAGGCTATAGGACTGATCTGCGTGATTTTTTCACCATTCGATCCGGCGTGGTTCAAAACGGTGCCGTTTTGCGTTTTATACAGATTGGTTTACTCTAAGTGGACCAAATTGGACAAAAAAACACCAACAACGGTTGCAGGCAAGCCCATGCTCCGAGGCTATGGGACTGATCTGCGTGATTTCTTCACACCATTCGATCCGGCGTGGTCCAGAACGGTGCCGTTTTGCGTTTCATCCAGATTGGTTCACTCTAAGTGGACCAAATTGGGTCAAAACCACCAAAAACCGTTGCCATTGGTATGGAGCTGTCCGCTCCGGAGCCATGCTACTGCAAAATACGATGGTGAAAAATAAGAAAATACGATAAAAAAACTCCAATTATTTGTGCACATCGCCCATTTATTACTTTTGTCTCAACGGGCTGGCATCATACTTAGTTTTACATTAGTTATTACGCTTCCACGACTGGATATGTTAATCAAATGTGAGTTTCGGCACGTGCAAAAAAAGTTAAGGTCCAAAAAGCGGAGGAGCCCGGGGAGTGGTTGCACGTGCTATTCTCTAGTGGCTAACTCGAAATCTTGCTGATCGGTTCATAATCGCTTGGTCACGTGATTTTGTCATATGGCGCAACCTTATCTTTACAGACCTTGAGTAAAGTAATCTTGCCGTGAACAATCTTGCCTCTTCTTTGTCTACCCAAAAAATTACGCTGCTTGAACGCAAGGCCATAGAGACTAGGTGGACGGTATATATCGCCTTGGGTGGACCCGTCCGGGGTAGGCAGCGAAATGCGTGATGTCACGGGCACGTGACGTCACACGCTCCCAATGCAAATAGTGTTAAATCGGCCTACTTTCGCGTCCTACCATTTGCATACCTTAGGCGCCAGAGGGATCAATTGAAAACTAAATGATAGATTGAAATGTCCTCTACAGCTCGCTTTTGTGAAATTTTCTCCTACATTGCAAGGGTGAGCCGCTAGACGATGTCAAAGCGAGGCCCATGCCCATATAAGACAATGTTTGGATTTTGTCCACGGGGAACTGTCGCTGGATGCTGTTTTTGGTTCAAGTGCGAGTTTTGTATTATTTCACCTGGTTGTTGATGAAGTAAGGTGACTTGAGGATACTCTGTAGTAGTATCTATCAGGTGAAAGTATTTTTACATCTGGATTACACTTGTTTCACCTACAATTATGTTGAAGATCGTTGAATGACGAATGCGCCACCGTAAATAAACATGGCGGCCGCGCCGGTCGAAGGCGTAATTCTTTTGTTAGTCCGAGAAGTGCCACGAGACGGTCTACGAAAGGAAATACGCTTCCCCCGATTCGGCCACCCCATTGGTGGAAATTGAGCTGGAAAGTGACGCCATGGGACAGGGTGGACACGGTACGGAGATAGCCATGACACTTGAACGCAAGATTACTTTACTAATAACTTGAACGTATCGAAGGGCTGTATCGAAGAATAGTTGTTTTGAGTTTGGTATTGTTTACATTTGTTATTGTATTAGTTACAGTTTTATCAGTGTCTTGGTAAGTTTTGCAGTATTTTGTTCTCATGAGCTTTGCTTTGTTTGTCATTATTGGTAAAGGTACAGTAATGTGACTATTTTCAATTTTGTCAATTTTGTTTGGCATGTCCAGATCAAGAACTTACCAGAACTTATTTGTTGGTAAAATCAGAGGTCTTATTCCGCTTTTGCACACCTTTTTATAGGAAAATTGAATATTGTATACTAATTATACACATCTGATTTCATCAGAACTGCACTCAGAACAGGGATATTCTCAGTACTTACCCGACAATAATTATTTCTATCACCCGTCAATCGCCTCAGCCGACCGCAACAACTCCGCCATTACAACTGAAATGTAAACAAGTGGGCTGCTTTGTGTGTGAAATGTGTCAGATATGTATCCAGTAAGGTCACATGGTGGTAGCGGCAGCTGCACAGCCAACCTTTTGTCTCAAATTCAAGTCCTGCGCTCCGCCAGGAACAGAGGTTTAGTGAGAGCGTGATGCATATATTTTTGGGTAGACAAAAAGTGCCACATATAGATCTTGCTTTGAAATTTGGTGAGGGCATCGTCCATACTTGGTTCTCCAATATTTCTTCCATATAACTAACCTAACCCCACCATTAAGTCTGATCAGGACGAAACCTAAGATTCGCTCATAGCCATTAAGTCCGATCCGAACAAAACCTAAGATTTGCTTATAGCCATTAAGTCCGATCGGGATGAAACCTAAGATTTGCTTGTAGCCATTAAGTCTGATTGGGACGAACCTAAGATTCGCTTGTAGTCATTAAGTCTGGTCGGGATGAACCCTAAGATTTGCTTGTAGCCATTAAGTCTGATCGCAACAAAACCTAAGATTTGCTTGTAGCCATAAGTCTGATCAGGACAAAACCTAAGATTCACTCATTATTATGACTAAAAAGCAAATAGCCGCTGCCGGGATTGAGCGTGATAGGGTTTAGTGGTCGACCAGATATATATGACGTCATATGATACCCAGTATCTGACTCATTTCTGCATCCACATTGTTTACATTTAATTGTAATGGGGGAGTCGTTGCGGGGTTGCAGGCGGTCGGCTGAAGCTATTGGCATTTGATAAAAATCATTATTGCCAGGTAAGTACTGATAATGACCCTGTTGTGAATGTAGTTCTGATGAAATCAGATGTGTAGAATTAGTATACAATATTCAATTTGCCCAATATAAAGGTGTGCAAAAGCGGAATATTGCCAAATCGGACAATTCAACTTCCCCTCGCTAAAAGTTATCAATTTAACTTTCCAAAATTGATAAGATATGGCTTAAAGGGAATAGTTCACCTTTAACATGGGGTTTTGGACTGAGATAGCAGATTTGTAGAGCAGATCTAAAAATGGGTTGTGAAAGAATTACCTCAGTACGTTAAGTAATTTTGACACTGGACTAGTGGGCCCGGTTTCATGTTGGCTGTTCCGGGCCACGATCGGGACATGAATGCTCACCGCCGGAGGCAGGTACACTCTGGCACATAGTCTCTGATCACAATGCCTCATTAATATCTGCTCAGCCATCCAGGCGGTGTCCCCTTGTCAGAGACTACTTGGTGTCAGGTGGAGTGGAGCGGAATGCAAAGAGAAACTTACTTCTTTCTCCATATATATCCATCAGTTGTCCAAACCAAAGTCATATTCGTAGTTTTGAGCTCAAGATGCACTGTATGATTGAATTTCAAGACAACTTTCAAGGTGACCTATTCCCTTTAATAGATGAACATCAACAACCAGACTCCTAGAATTGCTTTGGAGCTGGGGTGCGGAGTGGAAAATTCTGACTACAAATAAGTATAAAGAGTGGGAAATTAAACCAAAAAGCATGTGTACCAGGCTTTATCACCCAATTACCTGCTCACCAAAATTAGTTATTAGCTATGCCAATTCTTACCTGTCTTTCCATCCACATGCACTGTCCCTATCATTACATCCATAAATCAGTATCAGGTTTCCAATTATCCAATACATTTTAAAATAAGGAGTGGAAAATTCACAGTAAAACTAAGGAAAAAGAGTGGAAAAATAATACCCATAGGGTGTCATAGGGTGTCATTTTCCACCCAAATTTCCCAATGCTAGGACACTGTCAACAACTGAGGGAGAATATCTCACTAAGGAGCTAGTATCGTTTGGATCTGTGAGGCCAAATTCTGCCTATCTAAATTCCACACTTTATAAGTATAAGTAAGTAAGTAGTATGAACATATGTTTTGTCTGTGACTTGCATTTGTGTGCCTCCAGAGTTCTTTGTGTTCTTACTTTACTGTTTTTATTCCAGATAATGGCTCAGCCACAGGGTGTGCCAGACCACCAGTACCTAATGCGAATTTTTCAAAGGTATTGTTGGGATTTTCTGTCTGAATTCTTGTCTTCTGTGAATAGTCAGTGGGATAAACTGCTGTTTACCTGGGTTACTGACATGTCCTAACCTCAGACTTTGCATGCTATCAGAATGTAAACAATACCTACACACTAAAGCAATGTGCATCTGTATATTCTGCATTCTGATAGCATGAAAAGGTTAGGAAGTGTCTGAAGATTGGACCCTACTCTAAATATCATGATTAGCCTAATTCACATTTGTTAGAAGAAGAGTATTTCTTTCAGCCATAATTAATACAAAATCACAGGATATTTTGGGTACTATTTACCCAAATGATAACTGCCATTTCATTTAAATACTCTCTGGTAAATTCATATTAACTGCCCTATAGTTTTGTATTTATCATGGCTCAAAAGTATTCTGCCAACAAAGGATGACTGCCAACCATGCACACATGTTCAATTCCTAAATGAGAAGTGTATGTATTGTTAATTGTATAATGCATATGTATATTTATCAATTAAACTATATATTATGGTTATTGTCCATCATGCTAGTGCTGGTATTTCCACATGTTTGGAATATTTTTTTTTCCTCAACTATTCCATCATGCATTTGTAAATGCTTATTGTTAGCATGTTTGGAATATTAAAGGGAGTGTGCCTACTCACATCGCTTAGTTGGGGTTATTGACACTGGTCTATAGAACACAATTTTCTGAATTGAACCATTACTTCATTTCTCCAGATTCACCCTGGTTGCTGAGATATTCAAAGACTCCAGGAATTTGCTTGGGAGCAAAAAGTTATCGGGTAGACTCCAGATGGCTTCCCGCTACTAAAAAACACTGCAACTATCGATTACACTGCTAGCGTATCGTTAGGACTGGCCAATAGCAATTCGACCAAACAGCTCGTGCGCGCTGATAGCAGCTGCCGAACAACAGAACCTGGGCGGCCATCATGCTTTTCGACGGTTTGTTTACATTTAACGACTGGTTATTACATTTGTATGCGATGTTCGGGCTCGCACTAAGAGCTGAAGTTTTCGCAGCAGTTGGCCGCCAGGGACCGCTAGTGAGCCATGGTGTTCACCCTGGCTCACTAGCGGTCCCTGGCGGCCTGGAGCTGCGAAAACTCCAGCTTTTAGTGCGAGCTATCTCGTTGGTAGTTGTGTTATCGTGGTTTTAGTTGCCTCGCAGCTGCGCGCCCTAATCCACCAACAACAAGTGGTTTTAGTTTGGTAATTGGTATCGTCCTTCCAGTAACTTGACAATGCTGGCTGATGCGTTGACAAATCTTCAAACGAACGATAACGGTCATTTGTGGAAATGCCGAATCAGTGCTGCGCCGGTTTATACAGCCTTGGCTGCGCCCGTGGGTGTAGATACAAAAAGCGTGCAGATGACGACGAAGAAGCATCTCGATCGCTGCACCGCCCACCGGTACGTGTTGGAATACGGTTTTGACTGATAGTTGTTTGAATAAAAATAATTATTGAACACCAAAGCCTTTTGGCTATTATAATGTATTTTAAATATTAGGTCAAGGTAAGGCAGTATTCGTCATTGGCATAGGCCGTCTTCAGGTTATTCAGTAACCTGATTCGGATTCTTAACACAATAAATATGAAAAACCAATGGTTAAAAATGGTTTTAGGTATTTTTCAGTCTATTTTCCAATTAATTAGTAACATTAACATGAGATATAGACATAACTGCAACTAATCAGATTTGTAACCTGAAAATGGACTATGATTGAAACTCTGGTATTAGTTCAGTAATTCACCTCCCCAGTTTATGGTGTTCTTGAGGTCCTTAATGTAAAAAAGAGTAGTCTGCTGACTGTAATATTATGAGACTGAACAGTGGGTTATCTTTCTTGTAGAGGTTAATTTTCCATTGGGTCTGCAGTGCTGGAATATTTTTATCCTTGCGCTTCGCTGAGATGCAAAGATAAAAAGGTTTAATACATGTTCAACGATAAAGTGAAATAATGTGTTATCTTTGCATCCCTCTGAGATACAAGATATGGTCACGTAAGTTCCGACTAAAAATCAAGTACTGAACTGAACTGGACTGAATCAACCTCTACTTAAAAAGATATATAATTCTTCATGTCTCCCTTGTGGAAGATAAGAAATCTTTTCCGCGCGTGTTCCTGAAAAAAACACGCTCCTTCGTTGCTCGGTTTTTCAGTTACACGCTTGGAAAAGATATTCTTATCTTCCACTCGGAACCATGAATAATCCTCTATACTGTCTGTCTACAAGATTGTCGGGGGGGGGGGGGGGGGGGGGTCCAGGGGGCGACAGCCCACTCAGTGAGTTCCACAGCACAGCGAGCGAATGCGAGCAGAGCGTTGTAAACATGGGTCCCTATGACCGTAATTGCTGTAAAGGTTAGGTCAGGTTTGATTATGTATAGTTTTTGGTGACGTCATAGTTTTGATATTACTGGTACGCTTTTCTGTCTGTCATAATAATACTCTCTTCTTTTTATGGACCTCAAGAACACCATTAACTGGGGAGGTGAATTACTGAACTAAAATCTGAAACTGAACAGAAACTTGTCCCTTATGTCATTAGTGTAATTATGTCATTGTCATGTTGTGTTATGTCATTAGTGTAACGCTTCAGTTTTATAATAATTTTTGTCTCAACGATCATCTTTAAAAGAGAGCTATTAGATATTATAATTGTTTTGTAATGGTTATTTTTGATAGATCACTAAATAAATATATTGAATTATTTTTTACTTTTGAATACAAAAATGTACAAAAATGTTGAATACTTTCATGCTCGGTCCAGACTGGTTACTGATTAAACTTTTTGGCACGATTCAATCACAATCCATTTTGGAACCTGAATGATTAAATCACTGTTCATTTTTTTGTGGTGAATTTAATAAATCAATGCGTCAAAAAATTTG
>JAXIVJ010006125.1:0-2500 GCA_036785665.1 Chirona hameri | reverse complement strand
ATATATATATATATATATATATATATATATATATATATATATATATATATATATATATATATATATATATATATATATATATATATATATATATATATATATATATATATATATATATATATATATATATATATATTATATATATATATATATATATATATATATATATATATATATATATATATATATATATATATATATATATATATATATATATATATATATATATATATATATATATATATATATATATATATATATATATATATATATATATATATATATATATAATATATATATATATATATATATATATATATATATATATATATATATATATATATATATATATATATATATATATATATATATATATATATATATATATATATATATATATATATATATATATATATATATATATATATATATATATATATATATATATATATATATATATATATATATATATATATATATATATATATATATATATATATATATATATATATATATATATATATATATATATATATATATATATATATATATATATATATATATATATATATATATATATATATATATATATATATATATATATATATATATATATATATATATATATATATATATATATATATATATATATATATATATATATATATATATATATATATATATATATATATTATATATATATATATATATATATATATATATATATATATATATATATATATATATATATATATATATATATATATATATATATATATATATATATATATATATATATATATATATATATATATATATATATATATATATATTATATATATATATATATATATATATATATATATATATATATATATATATATATATATATATATATATATATATATATATATATATATATATATATATATATATATATATATATATATATATATATATATATATATATATATATATATATATATATATATATATATATATATATATATATATATATATATATATATAATATAACCCAAACCCACGCAAGCGCACGTATTGAAAAGGCGGAACGTATTTTATCTACCGTGGCCTGGGCGGAACCAGGGTAATAGAACAACGCGGAACGATCGGACTGTATTTTGTCTTACGTGCGTCGTTCACGTAACAATTTGTTACCTCTGATTACCTTCACCGTAGTGGGGATTGTTTTTTTCGATATCGAAACGAAAAATAAGCAAAAACAATATAAGTCAAAATTCAACTAAGGGGCTCCAGATGTGAATTTCATCGTATCCAACCATCACAACAATAGCTACTTATCGTAGGAAAAATACATTTGACAGTTGAAAACAGTAGGCACACTCCCTTTAAGCAATGGGATTTATTTAAATTATCAATCAATTACCATTTGATAGTTCACTTGTAAAGGTCAAGTTCAGCAATTGTGAAGTTTTTTTTTACTGTTTTATATCCATATTTCCATTACCCCAGACATTTTGCTTGTATTTTCAAAGAATATTAAGTTCTGTTCTATATTTTTATAAATTACCATAACCTAAACATTTTGTTCTTCTTTTCACATTTTTGCCAGTTTCACCTTGTTTTCCAATGTGCACTTCATTTGTCAAAGGTCATTTATCTTTGTTTAGGGGTTTCTGTTAACCCGCGCGGCGCTGGGGGGTAAATTTTACCCCTCCCGGATTTTCTCCATAACTTGACAACTATTACAGATATCGAAGTGAAACTTGCGATACCTTATGGTGCATCAATTCTACATCTTGTGTTACAATTTTGTTGAAATTCGTGAAAATTTTGAGTAGATAATGACGTTTTAGTGACGTCATGTCATGTCATTTTTGGTGAAAAAACGTTAAATGTTTGAAAAATCGTAGAAAATAGCGTGTTGATGCAAATCGCAAATAAAAGGCGTCAAGAGAAAGGAAATCACATTGTCTTTTACATGGCTATCTCAGATGTTCAAAATTTTGGGTTTTTGACCCCAAAAAATTCAAAAAACGTATTTTTGGGGAAGAATTTTCACAACAGTTTTTTGTTTGAAGATTTTTAAAAAACCGGAAGATATATTAGAGAACCGAGTATGAACGATGTTCAAACCAAATTTCAAAGCAATTTCTTTATTTTTGACTGACTTATGGCTCTAAGAATAAGTAACTCATGACGTCATTTTTTTTAATTGCGTTTTTTTTATAATTTTTCTGACCAGATACAGACAAATAAATGCCACCACTGTATTTCTAAGACAAAACTAGTCTAGAAACATGCAATGTTTATTTAGATTAATCAATTTCAAATTTTGACCTTATTGTGACCTGACCTTGACCTGAGAGCGATTATATGGTGTCAGGCTGTGAAAATGGCTGCTTCTATCGAATTATACGTGTAAAATAACCCATACAACATGTGTCGCATGACTTTCGTAGACCTGTGACCTTTTGTGACCTGACCTTGACCTTGACTTAAAATTTCACTTTTACTT
>JAXIVJ010006124.1:0-69056 GCA_036785665.1 Chirona hameri | reverse complement strand
CGGAAGGCCCCCTCTAAAAGGCCGGCAGAAAGCC
This sequence comes from Chirona hameri, assembly GCA_036785665.1. Taxonomy (NCBI): domain Eukaryota; kingdom Metazoa; phylum Arthropoda; class Thecostraca; order Balanomorpha; family Balanidae; genus Chirona; species Chirona hameri. The sequence continues at coordinate 69,022 of JAXIVJ010006124.1, read as the reverse complement.
CTCTATAGATTGGCTGGGGCACTTTGCAGATCGACATGGCTCCTAAGTGCTGGAAGAGGGCCCTCTACAGGTCGGCAGAGGGCCCCTCTACAGATCGGCAGGGCCCTCTAAAGCCTGGACGGGGGCCCTCTACAGGTCATCAGGGCCTTCTAAATGTCGCAGAGGCCCTCTACAAATTGGCAGGGCGATCTACATATCAGCAGGGTCCTATAAAGGCCGTCAGAGGGCCCTCTCCAGATCGGCAGGAACCCTCTACAGATCGACAGGGCCCTATAAAGGCCAACATGGGGCCCTCTGCAGATCGGCAGGGTCCTTTAAAAACTGGTAGAGGGCCCTATCCACACTGGCTGGGGTCCTTTTCTACGTATTTACATGTAGTACATGCCTTTACAGACAAGCAAGTGCTGTTATTTATTCGTGCTATGATTTTTTAGGTACGTGGGTGTTCTTTTATGCGACGTAAGACGTTTTGCGGGCGCCTGACACCATCCCAAACACTGTGGGCCTTCGGCCCCAGGGGATCCTCGCTCGGTCGCCAGAGGGGCCCGCATGGCTTCCAGGGGAGGGGGGATGGCTCCTTGCCCCCCTCCTCCTGGCTACGCCCTTGGCTGTCTACCAGGTTCAGGTCAAACGCCGTTCAGATTATATTACATTATTCATATACATTACATTTTACCGGTACCGTACATTACATTTTCTTTTTTTTCGATCAGCGACATGAGTTACTCATTGAAATGATTTTCTCTATTTAATTCTTAATTATCTATATTCTCATTATTTCTTATTTTGTATTGTTATATCCACTCTTTTAATTGACTTTACCTATATGCGTCATGTGCAAATCTGAGTTGCTGCAAACATGGATGTCATACCTTTTTAAGCTCGGCATTATGGAACAGAATTTCACAAATTAAATGTTGAACAATCAACGTTTACCCATTGACCTCTATATAGGATTAGACACAGCTCTTGCCCTTTCATAACGTGCCTCATGACGGCGTCGCAGAAGGGCAGAACGCTTCTGTTTACCATTGGGCTTCCTATTGCCTTTTGTTAAATTTGTTGTGTTGCCTTTTGTTAATTTAATTTTGTGGCTTTTTGCTCAGAATTGATCTGTTAAAATCCTCTGATGCTCAGGATCACTACATTTGTCACCATTTCCTTTCAATGCGCCTTTAAAAGTTGCCCACCCGTCATAGGTTTAGCATTGCGCAGTAACTCCTGCCCTTCTCGCATGGCGGCGCTAGTGTCGCCCGGCAGGCACGGCCAGCCGGCTGCCGCGTAAGTGTACCGTCTAATCCTATAGAAGTCAATGCGTGAACTCTATTCACGTTCATTAATAGTATGCGAGTCAACTCTATATTTACAAGATAAACTTTATAGCAAGTCTCCGGACTACTCAAAGAACACATTCAAAATGTTCATTGCTGTTTATTTGCAATGCAAATGAGTTAAAACACACAACCTGTACCTATACCTACAAGTCACCAAATTTTCGTCGATAACCAGCGTGACAGGAACGAGACCATGGCCACTGAAGAGTTTACCGATAGCGATTCAACCAGGGGGGTGTCATTCCTTCAGAATGCATTGGTCAAAGAATATCACTGACGTCATAGCTGAGGCAGCTGTGGCGCACTTTCTTGGCGCAGTCTTTCTTGGCGAAATGTGTTCAGTAGGCAGCTAAAAGCCCCAACATAGCAATGTGTTCTTGGCTGTTCTTGGCAGTGATCTTGGCAACTTGGCTTCGATTTGCATGACTTGCTTTGACAGGTTGCATTAGGCCAGTGGTAAGAGCGAGGAAAACACGATTGGTGGCTCGTCAGTAGAAAAATAGTTGCTCTACCGAATGGTTGGTGTTGCAGTGCTTCATCTCCTCTGGCTTAGAAAAGGAACCTATATTTATACCGCATAAAAAGCATTACGGGCGATGGCGCATTGGGCCCGTGAATACCTGTGATGTCACGCGCTTACGTCACATAGCGGGTAAAATCGCCGGATGACTGTATTTTTTTTAAAAGTTTATTTCCATTCTATAGCTGAACGTTTCACATATTCATCTCTCACACGCACACACACCCATATCAATACCATTGCACAAACATATTCCTATATCTCACAGGCACACACACACACACACACACACACACACACACACACACACACACACACACACACACACACACACACACACACACACACACACACACACACACACACACACACACATACACGACTCCTCGCTCGTCCGCTCCCTCCCTCCCACCGGCCCCGGTGACCCTTCCGGCGGTCGGGCCCGCGCCATACATATTTACGTCAGAGGGTCGGGCCCACTTCATAAATAACCTACGCTAAATAAACATAACACGGCGTGTAGCGGCGGTGGTTAGCAAGCTCGAGCACACACATATATCTCACACATATATCTCAATACCATTGCACAGCTCGCAGTCCCAGTGACATCGTCAGTCTAACTCTTAATAGCGGTGAAAACAGCGGCAAACGCAATTAGGTTGGAACAGCTGCCCACTTTTCCTCGAACTCTGCAAGCCTGTCTTTACGTTTAGCAATTATTTTCTCAGTCTTTTTATCTATGTTTACGCGTGCGATTAATTTAGCAAGGCTTAAGCTATTGTTTTCATTAATAATGCTTTTCCCTATCGCAATAACGTGATTTACAAGCTTGCCTCCATCCATACCCAATATTACTATCTTTCTGCTGAGAGAGATTCTACCAACTCCGCTCAATTTGGTCAGCCATTCGCTAATTTCGTTCCAAAAACGCCGCACGTAATCGCACCCCCAAAATTTATGATCTATAGTATCCCTAACACTGTTACATCTTGAACATCTATCATGTTCGGCTATGCCTATGCGGAATAGCAAGCTATTTGTTGCAACGATTTTGGTCATAATCTTATAATTCAGCATCTGAAGTCGAACTGATGTGGTACTTTTATATATTGATTCATATGTTACAGTCCAATCCACATCTCCAAATTCTATTTCCCAATGGCGTTCCCATGAATTGTGACTTTGTCGGTATTTGTCACTGATTAACCGATGGTAAAACTTTGTTGCCCCGCGTCTGCTTTCAAGAACACAACTTACATAAGGATGGATGATTGGTTCCATATGCCTTTCCGTATTACGTTGTGCTATTAAGTGGTTTGGCAACTTCGAATGAGACCCTGTAAATCTAAAGGCGTAGCTCTCACGCCAAACTTGTCTTTAAATTAACTATAATTCAGAAAGCGTCCTGTTTCGCTCACGACGTCATTAATGTTATGCAGCCCCCTACTCATCCATTGCCCAATCTTCTCATCTTTAAATTTGGTTTCATTTGAATACCATAAACAACAGCGACCTACATCTAATAAGTATATCACTATCGTTGAAGTTAACTTGGCGTACGCCATTATTGTCTCTTTCCAAAAAGCATTCCCTATCGTTTTTGCTAATTTTGCGAGCGATCGCGCGTTTCTGTTCCATAAAAAGGCACCTTGAGCTATTTCACTATCAAAAAGTGTTGTCCAAACCTGGGTAGAAACTAAATACCTCCTAACCCATGTTATCTTAAGTGCTGCAATGTAGGACTCTATCTCGATCATCGCTACTCCACCTTCGTTATATTTTTTGTACATACTGCTTCTTTTGATTCTGTCTGTTCTCCCACCCCATACAAAGTTAAACATCACCTGTTTTAGCTTGTCGATGAACCGCTTGGGTGGTGCAGGAAGAGCGGTAAATAAATGGGTAAATTTTGGTAAGAGCAACGACTTAATTACAATTACCTTTCCCTTAATTGTAAGATTACGACGCTTCCATCCGTTTATGATTGCCACAACTTGGTTAAGCCTATTTTCGAAATTTTCTTGAAAGACTGTACTTTCGTCGTTTGCATAATATACACCTAAGACCTTAAGTTTCTTCACCCATCGAAAATTAAGGTCTTCACAGATGGGGGGTCTTCCCTCGACTTCAGCACCCGCCCAAAAAGCTTCAGTTTTGCCTATATTTGGCCTAAGACCGGAAAACTTCGCGAATATTCCCAAGTCGTAGAACAGTGTTCTGCAACTGTTCACGCTACCATCTAGAAAACAGAAAGTATCATCGGCATATGCTGAAACCTTAAACTCGGTGCCGCCTACCGTTATGCCCTTAATGCGTGAGTTTTGACGTATTTTTTCCAACAAACATTCCATCACCACCAAAAAAATGTAGCAGCTTAAGGGGTCTCCTTGCCTGCAAGATCTTTGTAGATCAATACTTTCCGAAATGTGTCCATTATAAACAAGTCTCGAGAACGATCCAACATACAAGACATCAAACCACCTTACCACCGATTCGGGGAAATTTCGCTTCTTCAATACCTTTCTGACGGATGACTGTACTTGGTATGTAGGGCCTTGGATTCAACAGGCCAACGTCAAAACGAGCAGCGTTTTACAGATCTGCAATATTGCACAGCTGCGTTGCCATTTGTCGGTGAGCTGCAGCACGTTCCGATGCTCCATGGCCGTTGGCCACTTCCAGTGCTTGGCCTTCAGAAAACGTTTCGGAATGGACTGTCCATCCGATCTAGCATTCTTCGCCAGATTCTGCAGGGCATCACGTTTTCCCGTCAAAATGAGATCCGCTGTTCTGCGAAAACGGAAGCCATCTGCGCAGCACACATCATTTGCAAAAGGAAGGCACGCGCAGCTGGAAAATTTAAAGAAAACTCACCGCTTTTTGTCTTCCTTTTAGGTTCATGGTATGCATATACCGAAGCTGGCCGGCATAGTGGTATCTTCGACCACCGGACACTGGTGATCTGCAGACGGCCGCAGCGGCCTAGCACGCCGGACTGGCAGGAGGCGGGACTGAAATGAGGCCTAAACCGGCGGCTCTGGCTGTGACCTTGGCAGCTGCAGCTCTGCTGGCCGACGGATTCTTCTTCACTGAGGAACCCTCATCATACGTGGCGAAGCTGTCCGGAGTTCAGAATGCCAGGTCAGTTGACCCAAATTACGTCTTAGCGAACAAAAGTGAATACTTGGAAAGTTGACTGTGGCCACTGAGATGGAATAAAGACACCACTTATGATTACAGTGGAGGCGGATGTAATTTTCAGCTGGGGTGGGGGGGGGGGGGGGGGCAGACCAACCTACATGGCCTTCGGGGCGTGAGGAGTCCCTTCATTAACCTCTATCAATCGGCACAACATTTTCCTTTATATGCTAACTATCGACCAAGTTTATCAAACCAGTAACGGACCCGAGCGTGTGGTTCTAAAGTATTATTTGCCAATGCAAAAACGCGTTAGCGTTAGCGATAAGTTGTTGACTGAGAGGGGGAGGGAGTAGAGCGTTAGCGAAAAGTTGTTAACGGGGGGGGGGGGGGGGGGGTAAGCGTTAGCGAAAAAGTTGTTGATTGGGGGGGGGGGGGGTAGAACGTCAGCGAAAATCAGCGAAAAGCTGTTGAGCGGGAGGGTGGACCGTCTGCGAAAGCTTGTTGAACAGAGGAGAGGAAACAAATAATAAGTACAACCAGCGGTGTCGATTTTTCAAAACGATTGGAGGACCGAACAAAGACGTATCCAAGGGGGTTATTATCAGCACCATGGCTTCCCCAAACGACTGAAATCGGCAAAAAATGACACATTTGATGTTTGTGATAGAAAATATAAGGAATAGGTACAAAGTAGTTTGTTTTAAATCAGTTATACAAAATAAACAGTCACATGAGTTTTTGCGTCGTACGGCGCCTCAAACCAAAGTTTTTGGCCGAGCCCACGACCGACCATTTTTTTTTTGTATTGACTTTTGTTTTGTTTTGTGTTATAAATGTTTTGATGGGATGGATTTCCGAGATCAGGACCCACAGTAAGCTACGCTTATTGCGCGGGCCCTGACCCCATCATCCGATCGCGCAATTTCAGTCACCGGCAGAATTTAGAGGCGAAAGTTGAACGTCTCCTAACGACTGGGGACGGTCCGCCCGGCTCGCTTCATCTGACCTTGAACGCGGCCGCTGCCACCGGCCGCAGGTCATCCCCGCCAGGAACAAATAGCGAGCGCCAAAGCGTCTCGAATCCACCTTGCCAGAGTGGGTCAAATCTGTAGTGGGCCCTCTCAGGCCGACCGAGGGCCCCTCAGGCCGATCAAAGGCCCCCTCAAGCCGCCGTCGGCTACCCTCCAGCAGACTTGTGCTTGATTCCGCTTCAGCGGAATCGAGTCCGATTCCATACCAAGCCAGCTGAATCTGATTCCGATTCCGATACCAATATATATTTTATTAGAGTAATCGATTACGAATCCGCTTCCAGGTCACCTAAAAAGCTTGATCCCGAATCCGATTCCATTTATTCCAATTGTATTATACTGGCTTGGCTGCCTAAAAAATGTCCGATCATTCTAACATTGTGTACACATGACTCGAATGCCTCGAATCGACATATTCGATATATTACACAGCTATATTTAATATGGCAATTTTGATATACAAAACTTCAAATAATGTCCTGAAGTTTGTTGAAAAACTGGCCTGTGCTGCAAAATCGTGATAGTTCAAAAATGTAAAAGTCTAGCGAAGGTTCAACACGATATATAATATCTAGACTTACCTATAACCAAGGTGCATGGACATATTTCAAGCTGCTATTTGTAATATGATAGGTACATGGGGATATCAATGCCTTGCAAGATATAATATTGGGACATGTACCTTCGGTACAATGCACATAACATTGAATATAATTGTACCTATGTTTCCACTTAAAAGTAGAGTTACTGAGCATGTTCTGACTCTCATTAGGTAACAAATAATCACCTAGCTTTGCTTCAGTTATTCATGCTCAACGGAACACATTTCCTTCAGAGAAGCTTACATTCATAGCCAGAGTGATTTGTTTTTCGAAAATGAAACGGAATCGCTTGAAATAGTCGTCGATTCTGATTCCGATTCCATAATTTTCTCAAAATGATTGATTCCACCTGATTCGGATTTCACACAGATGCCAACGGAATCTAATCGATTCCGATTCCAGTACACACGGAATCGATTCCGGAATCGGATTCGATGCCACTGGAATCAAGCACAAGTCTACCCTCCAGGAGGGAGTCATAACTCCCTAGACCACCCCTAGACTACGCTATTGGTTGTGGATTGAAGCTCCAATCGCAATTTCCAAAACTCTAATGCTAGCTTCTAAACTTCGACCTCAATCTAAAAATAAAAATAAATGCTAGACTTTTTCAGGCCAAGCTACGTGCTTCCTCAGATCAACTAGGGCTCTCTCAGTGACGTTCAGATGGCTCACTCTGACCTTCAGAGGGCCCACTCTGGCCTCCAGAGGGACCAATCTGACATTCAGAGGGTCATTCTGGCTGGCCTCCAGTGGCCAACCCTGGCCTCCATGGGGTCTGCTCTCTGGCTTACAGAGGGCCCACTCTGGCCTCCAAAGAGCTCAATCTGGTCTCCAAAGAGCCACTCTGGCCTCCAAAAAGCCCACTCTGGTCTCAGAGGGCCCACTCTGGTCTCAGAGGGCCCACTCTGGCGTCCAAGGGACCATCCTGGCCTCCATAGGGCCCACTCTAGCCTCCATAGGGCCAACGCTGACCTCTATAGAGCCCACTCAAGCATTCAAATAGGTCATTCTGCTCCTTGCCAACCACCAGAGGGCCCATTATGGCGCCATCCAGGCACTCTGATCTCCGGATGGCCTACTTTGACTTCCAGAGAGCCCACCCTGTCCTCCAGAGGCCCCATCTTGTCTTCCAGAGGGCCCACTCTGGCCTACTTTGGCCCACTGTGGCCTCCAGAGGGCCAACTCTGGCCTCCTGATGGGACACTCTGACCTCCAGAGCTGTCACTCTACTTAGCCGTTTCAGCGTTTTTTTAGGCAATTCATGTCCGACTCAAAAACATTTTTTTTAGGTGAAGATAAGCATATTTAGTCGGTGCTCTCCTTCATTCATCATTTATTTATCCTTTTACTCTGTAAAATCCGACCAGTACAGTATCCCTTGACATGGAAAACGAGGCACACAAAGCTAAAGTGGTAATTGACTATCTATCGTCTATATCGTCTTATAACGTATATCACGGTTAATCTCACATCTCACAAACTACACTTCGACATTAATAATGGTTATGCCAGAACGGTAAAAAGCTTTTGGGGGGACAAATCCCCAACACAAATCACACAATTCTACAACTCATCGAATTTCGTTTCTTCTTGCGTCAATAGGTGATTTAAACAAAACTTCCTTAGTAAAAGTTGCGTAAATCTTTGCTTAAATTAGAAAATGCGTCATGCGGTCGACTTCAAGCATTTTGGGGACTTGGCCATTCCGGCCCCCTTGGATACGCCAGTGGCCAGAAGAAAAAACACATTGTGGGGAGAGCACCTTGGGGGTCTAAACTCAACATTGTGGGAAGGGGGGGGGGGGGCGAAGGCCACCTCAAAAGTATATAAATCGACACCTATGCGTACAATTTGACACTGATGATACTCACACAGTACTAAACCACGGTTTGGAGACTGCAGTAGCGCACACAGTACCAACATACAGTCTGGAGACGGTAGTAGCGCACACAGTACTAACACCACGGTCTGGAGACTGGAGCAGCGCACACAGTACTAACACCACGGTCTGGATACTGCAGTAGCGCACACAGTACTAACACCACGGTCTGGAGACGGCAGTAGCGCACACAGTACCAACATACAGTCTGGAGACGGCAGTAGCGCACACAGTACTAACACCACGGTATGGAGACTGCAGTAGCGCACACAGTACTAACACAACGGTCTGGAGACTGCAGTAGCGCACACAGTACTAACACCACGGTCTGGAGACTGGAGTAGCACACACAGTACTAACACCACGGTATGGAGACTGCAGTAGCTCACACAGTACTAACACCACGGTCTGGAGACTGCAGTAGCTCACACAACACTAACACCACTGTATGGAGACTGCAGTAGCTCACACAGTACTAACATCACTATCTGGAGACTGCAGTAGCTCACACAGTACTAACACCACGGTCTGGAGACTGCAGAAGGGCACACAGTACTAACATCACGGTCTGGAGACTACAGTAGTTCATACAGTACCAACATACAGTCTGGAGACTGCAGTAGCTCACACCGTACTACTAACATCACGGTCTGGAGACTGCAGTAGCGCGCACAGTGCCAACACCACGGTATGGAGACTGCAGTAGCGCACACAGTACTAACACCATGGTCGGGAGACTGCAGTAGCTCACACAGTACTACTAACATCACGGTCTGGAGACTGCAGTAGCGCGCACAGTTACAACACCACGGTATGGAGACTGCAGTAGCGCACACAGTACTAACACCACGGTCTGTAGACTGCAGTAGCTCACACAACACTAACACCACGGTATGGAGACTGCAGTAGCGCACACAGTACTACCACCACGGTATGTAGACTGCAGTAGCGCACACAGTACTAACACCACGGTCTGGAGACTGCAGTAGCTCATACAACACTAACACCACGGTATGGAGACTGCAGTAGCTCACACAGTACTAACACCACGGTCTGGAGACTGCAGTAGCTCACACAACACCAACACCACTGTATGGAGACTGCAGTAGCTCACACAGTACTAACATCACGATCTGGAGACTGCAGTAGCTCACACAGTACTAACACCACGGTCTGGAGACTGCAGAAGGGCACACAGTACTAACATCACGGTCTGGAGACTACAGTAGTTCACACAGTACCAACATACAGTCTGGAGACTGCAGTAGCTCACACAGTACTACTAACATCACGGACTGGAGACTGCAGTAGTTCACACAGTACCAACACCACGGTCTGGAGACTGCAGTAGCGCACACAGTACTAACACCACGGTCTGGAGACTGGAGTAGCGCACACAGTACTAACATCACGGTCTGGAGACTACAGTAGTTCACACAGTACCAACATACAGTCTGGAGACTGCAGTAACTCACACAGTACTACTAACATCACGGTCTGGAGACTGCAGTAGCGCGCACAGTACCAACACCACGGTATGGAGACTGCAGTAGCGCACACAGTACTAATACCACGGTCTGGAGGCTGCAGTAGCTCACACAGTGCTAAACCACGGCATGGAGACTGCAGTGGCGCACACAGTACTAATACCACGGTCTGGAGGCTGCAGTAGCGCACACAGTACCAACATCACAGTATGGAGACTGCAGTAGCGCACACAGTACTAACACCACGGTCTGGAGACAGCAGTAGCGCACACAGTACTAACACCACGGTCTGGAGACAGCAGTAGCGCACACAACACTAACACCACGGTCTGGAGACAGCAGTACCGCACACAGTACTAACACCACGGCATGGAGACTGCAGTAGCGCACGCAGTACTAACATCACGGTCTGGAGACTGCAGTAGCGTACACAGTACTAACACCACGGTCTGGAGACAGCAGTACCGCACACAGTACTAACACCACGGTCTGTAGACTGCAGTAGCGCACACAGTATTAACACCACGGTCTGGAGACTGGAGTAGCGCACACAGTACTAACATCACGGTCTGGAGACTACAGTAGTTCACACAGTACCAACATACAGTCTGGAGACTGCAGTAGCTCACACAGTACCAACACCACGGTATGGAGACTGCAGTAGCGCACACAGTACTAACACCATGGTCGGGAGACTGCAGTAGCGCACACAACACTAACACCACGGTCTGGAGACTGCAGTAGCTCACACAGTACTAAACCACGGCATGGAGACTGCAGTAGCACACACATTACTAACACCACGGTCTGGAGACTGGAGTAGCGCACACAGTACTAACGCCACGGTCTGGAGACTGCAGTATCTCACACAGTACTAAACCACGGTCTTGGAGACTGCAGTAGTTCAAACAGTACTAAACCACGGTCTGGAGGCCGCAGTAGCGCACACAGTACTAACACCACGGTCTGGAGACTGCAGTAGCACACACATTACTAACACCATGGTCTGGAGACTGCAGTAGTTCACACAGTACCAACATACAGTCTGGAGACTGCAGTAGCTCACACAGTACTAAACCACGGCATGGAGACTGCAGTAGCGCACGGAGTATTAACACCACGGTCTGGAGACTGCAGTAGCGCACACAGTACTAACATCACGGTCTGGAGACTGCAGTAGCGCACACAGTACTAACACCACGGTCTGGGGACTGCAGTGGCTCACACAGTACTAACACCACGGTCTGGAGACTGCAGTAGCGCACACAGTACTAACACCACGGTCTGGAGACTGCAGTAGCTCACACAGTACTAATACCACGGTCTGGAGACTGCAGTAGCGCACACAGTACTAATTCCACGGTCTGGAGACTACAGTAGTTCACACAGTGCCAACATACAGCATGGAGACTGCAGTAGCGCACACAGTACTAACACCACGGTCTGGAGACTGCAGTAGCTCACACAGTACTAACACCATGGTCTGGAGACTGCAGTAGCTCACACAGTACTAAACCACGGCATGGAGACTGCAGTAGCGCACACAGTACTAACACCACTGTCTGGAGACTGCAGTAGCTCACACAGTACTAACACCATGGTCTGGAGACTGCAGTAGCTCACACAGTACTAAACCACGGCATGGAGACTGCAGTAGCGCACACAGTACTAACACCACGGTCTGAAGACTGAAGTAGCGCATACAGTACTAACACCACGGTCTGGAGGCTGCAGTAGCGCACACAGTACTAACGCCACGGTCTGGAGACTGGAGTAGCTCACACAGTACTAATACCAGTGTCTGGAGACTGCAGTAGCGCACACAGTACCAACATCATGGTCTGGAGACTGCAGTAGCGCACACAGTACTAACACCACGATCTGGAGACTGGAGTAGCACACACAGTACTAATACCACGGTCTGGAGGCTGCAGTAGCGCACACAGTACCAACATACAGTCTGGAGACTGCAGTAGCGCACACAGTGCTAACACCACGGTCTGGAGACTGCAGTAGCGCACACAGTACTAACACCACGGTCTGGAGACTGCAGTAGCGCACATAGTACTAACACCACGGTCTGAAGACTGCAGTAGCGCACACAGTACTAACACCACGGCATGGAGACTGCAGTAGCTCACACAGTACTAACACCACGGTCTGGAGACTGCAGTAGCGCACACAGTACCAACATACCGTCTGGAGACTGCAGTAGCGTACACAACACTAACACCACGGTCTGGAGGCTACAGTAGCGCACACAACACTAACACCACGGTCTGGAGACTGCAGTAGCGCACACAGTACCAACATCACGGTCTGGAGACTGCAGTAGCGCACACAGTACTAACACCACGGTCTGGAGACTGCAGTAGCGCACACAGTACTAACACCACGGTATGGAGACTGCAGTAGCGCACACAGTACTAACACCACGGTCTGGAGACTGGAGTAGCGCACACAGTACTAACATCACGGTCTGGAGACTACAGTAGCGCACACAACACTAACACCATGGTCGGGAGACTGCAGTAGCGCATACAGTACTAACACCACGGTCTGGAGACTGCAGAAGGGCACACGGTACTAACACCACGGTCTGGAGACTGCAGTAGCGCACACAGTACTAACACCACGGTCTGGAGACTGCAGTAGCGCACACAGTACTAACATCACGGTCTGGAGACTACAGTAGCGCACACAACACTAACACCACGGTCTGGAGACTGCAGTAGCGCACATAGTACCAACATCACGGTCTGTAGACTGCAGTAGCTCACACAGTACTAACACCACGGTCTGGAGACTGGAGTAGCGTACACAGTACTAACACCACGGTCTGGAGTCTGCAGTAGCGCACACAGTACTAACACCACGGTCTGGAGACTGCAGAAGGGCACACGGTACTAACACCACGGTCTGGAGACAGCAGTACCGCACACAGTACTAACACCACGGTCTGGAGACTGCAGTAGCGCACACAGTACTAACACCACGGTCTGGAGACTGGAGTAGCGCACACAGTACTAACATCACGGTCTGGAGACTACAGTAGCTCACACAGTACTAACACCACGGTCTGGAGACTGCAGAAGGGCACACAGTACTAACATCACGGTCTGGAGACTACAGTAGTTCACACAGTACCAACATACAGTCTGGAGACTGCAGTAGCTCACACAGTACTACTAACATCACGGACTGGAGACTGCAGTAGTTCACACAGTACCAACACCACGGTCTGGAGACTGCAGTAGCGCACACAGTACTAACACCACGGTCTGGAGACTGGAGTAGCGCACACAGTACTAACATCACGGTCTGGAGACTACAGTAGTTCACACAGTACCAACATACAGTCTGGAGACTGCAGTAACTCACACAGTACTACTAACATCACGGTCTGGAGACTGCAGTAGCGCGCACAGTACCAACACCACGGTATGTAGACTGCAGTAGCGCACACAGTACTAACACCACGGTCTGGAGACTGCAGTAGCTCATACAACACTAACACCACGGTATGGAGACTGCAGTAGCTCACACAGTACTAACACCATGGTCGGGAGACTGCAGTAGCTCACACAGTACTACTAACATCACGGTCTGGAGACTGCAGTAGCGCGCACAGTACCAACACCACGGTATGGAGACTGCAGTAGCGCACACAGTACTAACACCATGGTCGGGAGACTGCAGTAGCTCACACAGTACTACTAACATCACGGTCTGGAGACTGCAGTAGCGCGCACAGTTACAACACCACGGTATGGAGACTGCAGTAGCGCACACAGTACTAACACCACGGTCTGTAGACTGCAGTAGCTCACACAACACTAACACCACGGTATGGAGACTGCAGTAGCGCACACAGTACTACCACCACGGTATGTAGACTGCAGTAGCGCACACAGTACTAACACCACGGTCTGGAGACTGCAGTAGCTCATACAACACTAACACCACGGTATGGAGACTGCAGTAGCTCACACAGTACTAACACCACGGTCTGGAGACTGCAGTAGCTCACACAACACCAACACCACTGTATGGAGACTGCAGTAGCTCACACAGTACTAACATCACGATCTGGAGACTGCAGTAGCTCACACAGTACTAACACCACGGTCTGGAGACTGCAGAAGGGCACACAGTACTAACATCACGGTCTGGAGACTACAGTAGTTCACACAGTACCAACATACAGTCTGGAGACTGCAGTAGCTCACACAGTACTACTAACATCACGGACTGGAGACTGCAGTAGTTCACACAGTACCAACACCACGGTCTGGAGACTGCAGTAGCGCACACAGTACTAACACCACGGTCTGGAGACTGGAGTAGCGCACACAGTACTAACATCACGGTCTGGAGACTACAGTAGTTCACACAGTACCAACATACAGTCTGGAGACTGCAGTAACTCACACAGTACTACTAACATCACGGTCTGGAGACTGCAGTAGCGCGCACAGTACCAACACCACGGTATGGAGACTGCAGTAGCGCACACAGTACTAATACCACGGTCTGGAGGCTGCAGTAGCTCACACAGTGCTAAACCACGGCATGGAGACTGCAGTGGCGCACACAGTACTAATACCACGGTCTGGAGGCTGCAGTAGCGCACACAGTACCAACATCACAGTATGGAGACTGCAGTAGCGCACACAGTACTAACACCACGGTCTGGAGACAGCAGTAGCGCACACAGTACTAACACCACGGTCTGGAGACAGCAGTAGCGCACACAACACTAACACCACGGTCTGGAGACAGCAGTACCGCACACAGTACTAACACCACGGCATGGAGACTGCAGTAGCGCACGCAGTACTAACATCACGGTCTGGAGACTGCAGTAGCGTACACAGTACTAACACCACGGTCTGGAGACAGCAGTACCGCACACAGTACTAACACCACGGTCTGTAGACTGCAGTAGCGCACACAGTACTAACACCACGGTCTGGAGACTGGAGTAGCGCACACAGTACTAACATCACGGTCTGGAGACTACAGTAGTTCACACAGTACCAACATACAGTCTGGAGACTGCAGTAGCTCACACAGTACCAACACCACGGTATGGAGACTGCAGTAGCGCACACAGTACTAACACCATGGTCGGGAGACTGCAGTAGCGCACACAACACTAACACCACGGTCTGGAGACTGCAGTAGCTCACACAGTACTAAACCACGGCATGGAGACTGCAGTAGCACACACATTACTAACACCACGGTCTGGAGACTGGAGTAGCGCACACAGTACTAACGCCACGGTCTGGAGACTGCAGTATCTCACACAGTACTAAACCACGGTCTTGGAGACTGCAGTAGTTCAAACAGTACTAAACCACGGTCTGGAGGCCGCAGTAGCGCACACAGTACTAACACCACGGTCTTGAGACTGCAGTAGCACACACATTACTAACACCATGGTCTGGAGACTGCAGTAGTTCACACAGTACCAACATACAGTCTGGAGACTGCAGTAGCTCACACAGTACTAAACCACGGCATGGAGACTGCAGTAGCGCACGGAGTATTAACACCACGGTCTGGAGACTGCAGTAGCGCACACAGTACTAACATCACGGTCTGGAGACTGCAGTAGCGCACACAGTACTAACACCACGGTCTGGGGACTGCAGTGGCTCACACAGTACTAACACCACGGTCTGGAGACTGCAGTAGCGCACAC
Source organism: Chirona hameri (assembly GCA_036785665.1). Classification (NCBI taxonomy): domain Eukaryota; kingdom Metazoa; phylum Arthropoda; class Thecostraca; order Balanomorpha; family Balanidae; genus Chirona; species Chirona hameri. The sequence continues at coordinate 53,315 of JAXIVJ010006124.1, read as the reverse complement.
AGTACTAACACCACGGTCTGGAGACTGCAGTAGCTCACACAGTACTAATACCACGGTCTGGAGACTGCAGTAGCGCACACAGTACTAATTCCACGGTCTGGAGACTACAGTAGTTCACACAGTGCCAACATACAGCATGGAGACTGCAGTAGCGCACACAGTACTAACACCACGGTCTGGAGACTGCAGTAGCTCACACAGTACTAACACCATGGTCTGGAGACTGCAGTAGCTCACACAGTACTAAACCACGGCATGGAGACTGCAGTAGCGCACACAGTACTAACACCACTGTCTGGAGACTGCAGTAGCTCACACAGTACTAACACCATGGTCTGGAGACTGCAGTAGCTCACACAGTACTAAACCACGGCATGGAGACTGCAGTAGCGCACACAGTACTAACACCACGGTCTGAAGACTGAAGTAGCGCATACAGTACTAACACCACGGTCTGGAGGCTGCAGTAGCGCACACAGTACTAACGCCACGGTCTGGAGACTGGAGTAGCTCACACAGTACTAATACCAGGGTCTGGAGACTGCAGTAGCGCACACAGTACCAACATCATGGTCTGGAGACTGCAGTAGCGCACACAGTACTAACACCACGATCTGGAGACTGGAGTAGCACACACAGTACTAATACCACGGTCTGGAGGCTGCAGTAGCGCACACAGTACCAACATACAGTCTGGAGACTGCAGTAGCGCACACAGTGCTAACACCACGGTCTGGAGACTGCAGTAGCGCACACAGTACTAACACCACGGTCTGGAGACTGCAGTAGCGCACATAGTACTAACACCACGGTCTGAAGACTGCAGTAGCGCACACAGTACTAGCACCACGGCATGGAGACTGCAGTAGCTCACACAGTACTAACACCACGGTCTGGAGACTGCAGTAGCGCACACAGTACCAACATACCGTCTGGAGACTGCAGTAGCGTACACAACACTAACACCACGGTCTGGAGGCTACAGTAGCGCACACAACACTAACACCACGGTCTGGAGACTGCAGTAGCGCACACAGTACCAACATCACGGTCTGGAGACTGCAGTAGCGCACACAGTACTAACACCACGGTCTGGAGACTGCAGTAGCGCACACAGTACTAACACCACGGTATGGAGACTGCAGTAGCGCACACAGTACTAGCACCACGGTCTGGAGACTGGAGTAGCGCACACAGTACTAACATCACGGTCTGGAGACTACAGTAGCGCACACAACACTAACACCATGGTCGGGAGACTGCAGTAGCGCATACAGTACTAACACCACGGTCTGGAGACTGCAGAAGGGCACACGGTACTAACACCACGGTCTGGAGACTGCAGTAGCGCACACAGTACTAACACCACGGTCTGGAGACTGCAGTAGCGCACACAGTACTAACATCACGGTCTGGAGACTACAGTAGCGCACACAACACTAACACCACGGTCTGGAGACTGCAGTAGCGCACATAGTACCAACATCACGGTCTGTAGACTGCAGTAGCTCACACAGTACTAACACCACGGTCTGGAGACTGGAGTAGCGTACACAGTACTAACACCACGGTCTGGAGTCTGCAGTAGCGCACACAGTACTAACACCACGGTCTGGAGACTGCAGAAGGGCACACGGTACTAACACCACGGTCTGGAGACAGCAGTACCGCACACAGTACTAACACCACGGTCTGGAGACTGCAGTAGCGCACACAGTACTAACACCACGGTCTGGAGACTGGAGTAGCGCACACAGTACTAACATCACGGTCTGGAGACTACAGTAGTTCACACAGTACCAACATACAGTCTGGAGACTGCAGTAGCTCACACAGTACCAACACCACGGTATGGAGACTGCAGTAGCGCACACAGTACTAACACCATGGTCGGGAGACTGCAGTAGCGCACACAACACTAACAACACGGTCTGGAGACTGCAGTAGCTCACACAGTACTAAACCACGGCATGGAGACTGCAGTAGCACACACATTACTAACACCACGGTCTGGAGACTGGAGTAGCGCACACAGTACTAACGCCACGGTCTGGAGACTGCAGTATCTCACACAGTACTAAACCACGGTCTTGGAGACTGCAGTAGTTCAAACAATACTAAACCACGGTCTGGAGGCCGCAGTAGCGCACACAGTACTAACACCACGGTCTGGAGACTGCAGTAGCACACACATTACTAACACCATGGTCTGGAGACTGCAGTAGTTCACACAGTACCAACATACAGTCTGGAGACTGCAGTAGCTCACACAGTACTAAACCACGGCATGGAGACTGCAGTGGCGCACACAGTACTAATACCACGGTCTGGAGGCTGCAGTAGCGCACACAGTACCAACATCACAGTATGGAGACTGCAGTAGCGCACACAGTAGTAACACCACGGTCTGGAGACAGCAGTAGCGCACACAGTACTAACACCACGGTCTGAAGACTGCAGTAGCGCACACAGTACTAACACCACGGTATGGAGGCTGCAGTAGCGCACACAGTACTAACACCACGGTCTGGAGACTGCAGTAGCGCACACAGTACTAACACCACGGTCTGGGGACTGCAGTAGCTCACACAGTACTAACACCACGGTCTGGAGACTGCAGTAGCGCACACAGTACTAACACCACGGTCTGGAGACTGCAGTAGCTCACACAGTACTAATACCACGGTCTGGAGACTGCAGTAGCGCACACAGTGCTAATTCCACGGTCTGGAGACTACAGTAGTTCACACAGTGCCAACATACAGTATGGAGACTGCAGTAGCGCACACAGTACTAACACCACGGTCTGGAGACTGCAGTAGCTCACACAGTACTAACACCACGGTCTGGAGACTGCAGTAGCGCACACAGTACTAACACCACGGTCTGGAGACTGCAGTAGCTCACACAGTACTAATACCACGGTCTGGAGACTGCAGTAGCGCACACAGTACTAATTCCACGGTCTGGAGACTACAGTAGTTCACACAGTGCCAACATACAGTATGGAGACTGCAGTAGCGCACACAGTACTAACACCACGGTCTGGAGACTACAGTAGCTCACACAGTACTAACACCATGGTCTGGAGACTGCAGTAGCTCACACAGTACTAAATCACGGCATGGAGACTGCAGTAGCGCACACAGTACAAACACCACGGTCTGGAGACTGCAGTAGCTCACACAGTACTAACACCATGGTCTGGAGACTGCAGTAGCTCACACAGTACTAAACCACGGCATGGAGACTGCAGTAGCGCACACAGTACTAACACCACGGTCGGAAGACTGAAGTAGCGCATACAGTACTAACACCACGGTCTGGAGGCTGCAGTAGCGCACACAGTACTAACGCCACGGTCTGGAGACTGGAGTAGCTCACACAGTACTAATACCACGGTGTGGAGACTGCAGTAGCGCACACAGTACCAACATCACGGTCTGGAGACTGCAGTAGCGCACACAGTACTAACACCACGGTCTGGAGACTGGAGTAGCACACACAGTACTAATACCACGGTCTGGAGGCTGCAGTAGCGCACACAGTACCAACATACAGTCTGGAGACTGCAGTAGCGCACACAGTACTAACACCACGGTCTGGAGACTGCAGTAGCGCACACAGTACTAACACCACGGTCTGGAGACTGCAGTAGCGCACACAGTACTAACACCACGGTCTGAAGACTGCAGTAGCGCACACAGTACTAACACCACGGCATGGAGACTGCAGTAGCTCACACAGTACTAACACCACGGTCTGGAGACTGTAGTAGCGCACACAGTACTAACACCACGGTTTGGAGGCTGCAGTAGCGCACACAGTACCAACATACCGTCTGGAGACTGGAGTACACAACACTAACACCACGGTCTGGAGGCTACAGTAGCGCACACAACACTAACACCACGGTCTGGAGACTGCAGTAGCGCACACAGTACCAACATCACGGTCTGGAGACTGCAGTAGCGCACACAGTACTAACACCACGGTCTGGAGACTGCAGTAGCGCACACAGTACTAACACCACGGTATGGAGACTGCAGTAGCGCACACAGTACTAACACCACGGTCTGGAGACTGGAGTAGCGCACACAGTACTAACATCACGGTCTGGAGACTACAGTAGCGCACACAACACTAACACCATGGTCGGGAGACTGCAGTAGCGCATACAGTACTAACACCACGGTCTGGAGACTGCAGAAGGGCTCACGGTACTAACACCACGGTATGGAGACTGCAGTAGCGCACACAGTACTAACACCACGGTCTGGAGACTGCAGTAGCGCACACAGTACTAACATCACGGTCTGGAGACTACAGTAGCGCACACGACACTAACACCACGGTCTGGAGACTGCAGTAGCGCACGCAGTACCAACATCACGGTCTGGAGACTGCAGTAGCTCACACAGTACTAACACCACGGTCTGGAGACTGGAGTAGCGTACACAGTACTAACACCACGGTCTGGAGACTGCAGTAGCGCACACAGTACTAACACCACGGTCTGAAGACTGCAGAAGGGCACACGGTACTAACACCACGGTCTGGAGACTGCAGTAGCGCACACAGTACTAACACCACGGTATGGAGACTGCAGTAGCGCACACAGTACTAACACCATGGTCTGGAGACTGCAGAAGGGCACACGGTACTAACACCACGGTCTGGAGACTGCAGTAGCGCACACAGTACTAACACCACGGTATGGAGACTGCAGTAGCGCACACAGTACTAACACCACGGTCTGGAGACTGCAGTAGTTCACACAGTACTAACACCACGGTCTGAAGACTGCAGTAGCGCGCACAGTTACAACACCACGGTATGGAGACTGCAGTAGCGCACACAGTACTAACACCACGGTCTGTAGACTGCAGTAGCTCACACAACACTAACACCACGGTATGGAGACTGCAGTAGCGCACACAGTACTACCACCACGGTATGTAGACTGCAGTAGCGCACACAGTACTAACACCACGGTCTGGAGACTGCAGTAGCTCATACAACACTAACACCACGGTATGGAGACTGCAGTAGCTCACACAGTACTAACACCACGGTCTGGAGACTGCAGTAGCTCACACAACACCAACACCACTGTATGGAGACTGCAGTAGCTCACACAGTACTAACATCACGATCTGGAGACTGCAGTAGCTCACACAGTACTAACACCACGGTCTGGAGACTGCAGAAGGGCACACAGTACTAACATCACGGTCTGGAGACTACAGTAGTTCACACAGTACCAACATACAGTCTGGAGACTGCAGTAGCTCACACAGTACTACTAACATCACGGACTGGAGACTGCAGTAGTTCACACAGTACCAACACCACGGTCTGGAGACTGCAGTAGCGCACACAGTACTAACACCACGGTCTGGAGACTGGAGTAGCGCACACAGTACTAACATCACGGTCTGGAGACTACAGTAGTTCACACAGTACCAACATACAGTCTGGAGACTGCAGTAACTCACACAGTACTACTAACATCACGGTCTGGAGACTGCAGTAGCGCGCACAGTACCAACACCACGGTATGGAGACTGCAGTAGCGCACACAGTACTAATACCACGGTCTGGAGGCTGCAGTAGCTCACACAGTGCTAAACCACGGCATGGAGACTGCAGTGGCGCACACAGTACTAATACCACGGTCTGGAGGCTGCAGTAGCGCACACAGTACCAACATCACAGTATGGAGACTGCAGTAGCGCACACAGTACTAACACCACGGTCTGGAGACAGCAGTAGCGCACACAGTACTAACACCACGGTCTGGAGACAGCAGTAGCGCACACAACACTAACACCACGGTCTGGAGACAGCAGTACCGCACACAGTACTAACACCACGGCATGGAGACTGCAGTAGCGCACGCAGTACTAACATCACGGTCTGGAGACTGCAGTAGCGTACACAGTACTAACACCACGGTCTGGAGACAGCAGTACCGCACACAGTACTAACACCACGGTCTGTAGACTGCAGTAGCGCACACAGTACTAACACCACGGTCTGGAGACTGGAGTAGCGCACACAGTACTAACATCACGGTCTGGAGACTACAGTAGTTCACACAGTACCAACATACAGTCTGGAGACTGCAGTAGCTCACACAGTACCAACACCACGGTATGGAGACTGCAGTAGCGCACACAGTACTAACACCATGGTCGGGAGACTGCAGTAGCGCACACAACACTAACACCACGGTCTGGAGACTGCAGTAGCTCACACAGTACTAAACCACGGCATGGAGACTGCAGTAGCACACACATTACTAACACCACGGTCTGGAGACTGGAGTAGCGCACACAGTACTAACGCCACGGTCTGGAGACTGCAGTATCTCACACAGTACTAAACCACGGTCTTGGAGACTGCAGTAGTTCAAACAGTACTAAACCACGGTCTGGAGGCCGCAGTAGCGCACACAGTACTAACACCACGGTCTGGAGACTGCAGTAGCACACACATTACTAACACCATGGTCTGGAGACTGCAGTAGTTCACACAGTACCAACATACAGTCTGGAGACTGCAGTAGCTCACACAGTACTAAACCACGGCATGGAGACTGCAGTAGCGCACGGAGTATTAACACCACGGTCTGGAGACTGCAGTAGCGCACACAGTACTAACATCACGGTCTGGAGACTGCAGTAGCGCACACAGTACTAACACCACGGTCTGGGGACTGCAGTGGCTCACACAGTACTAACACCACGGTCTGGAGACTGCAGTAGCGCACACAGTACTAACACCACGGTCTGGAGACTGCAGTAGCTCACACAGTACTAATACCACGGTCTGGAGACTGCAGTAGCGCACACAGTACTAATTCCACGGTCTGGAGACTACAGTAGTTCACACAGTGCCAACATACAGCATGGAGACTGCAGTAGCGCACACAGTACTAACACCACGGTCTGGAGACTGCAGTAGCTCACACAGTACTAACACCATGGTCTGGAGACTGCAGTAGCTCACACAGTACTAAACCACGGCATGGAGACTGCAGTAGCGCACACAGTACTAACACCACTGTCTGGAGACTGCAGTAGCTCACACAGTACTAACACCATGGTCTGGAGACTGCAGTAGCTCACACAGTACTAAACCACGGCATGGAGACTGCAGTAGCGCACACAGTACTAACACCACGGTCTGAAGACTGAAGTAGCGCATACAGTACTAACACCACGGTCTGGAGGCTGCAGTAGCGCACACAGTACTAACGCCACGGTCTGGAGACTGGAGTAGCTCACACAGTACTAATACCAGGGTCTGGAGACTGCAGTAGCGCACACAGTACCAACATCATGGTCTGGAGACTGCAGTAGCGCACACAGTACTAACACCACGATCTGGAGACTGGAGTAGCACACACAGTACTAATACCACGGTCTGGAGGCTGCAGTAGCGCACACAGTACCAACATACAGTCTGGAGACTGCAGTAGCGCACACAGTGCTAACACCACGGTCTGGAGACTGCAGTAGCGCACACAGTACTAACACCACGGTCTGGAGACTGCAGTAGCGCACATAGTACTAACACCACGGTCTGAAGACTGCAGTAGCGCACACAGTACTAACACCACGGCATGGAGACTGCAGTAGCTCACACAGTACTAACACCACGGTCTGGAGACTGCAGTAGCGCACACAGTACCAACATACCGTCTGGAGACTGCAGTAGCGTACACAACACTAACACCACGGTCTGGAGGCTACAGTAGCGCACACAACACTAACACCACGGTCTGGAGACTGCAGTAGCGCACACAGTACCAACATCACGGTCTGGAGACTGCAGTAGCGCACACAGTACTAACACCACGGTCTGGAGACTGCAGTAGCGCACACAGTACTAACACCACGGTATGGAGACTGCAGTAGCGCACACAGTACTAGCACCACGGTCTGGAGACTGGAGTAGCGCACACAGTACTAACATCACGGTCTGGAGACTACAGTAGCGCACACAACACTAACACCATGGTCGGGAGACTGCAGTAGCGCATACAGTACTAACACCACGGTCTGGAGACTGCAGAAGGGCACACGGTACTAACACCACGGTCTGGAGACTGCAGTAGCGCACACAGTACTAACACCACGGTCTGGAGACTGCAGTAGCGCACACAGTACTAACATCACGGTCTGGAGACTACAGTAGCGCACACAACACTAACACCACGGTCTGGAGACTGCAGTAGCGCACATAGTACCAACATCACGGTCTGTAGACTGCAGTAGCTCACACAGTACTAACACCACGGTCTGGAGACTGGAGTAGCGTACACAGTACTAACACCACGGTCTGGAGTCTGCAGTAGCGCACACAGTACTAACACCACGGTCTGGAGACTGCAGAAGGGCACACGGTACTAACACCACGGTCTGGAGACAGCAGTACCGCACACAGTACTAACACCACGGTCTGGAGACTGCAGTAGCGCACACAGTACTAACACCACGGTCTGGAGACTGGAGTAGCGCACACAGTACTAACATCACGGTCTGGAGACTACAGTAGTTCATACAGTACCAACATACAGTCTGGAGACTGCAGTAGCTCACACCGTACTACTAACATCACGGTCTGGAGACTGCAGTAGCGCGCACAGTGCCAACACCACGGTATGGAGACTGCAGTAGCGCACACAGTACTAACACCATGGTCGGGAGACTGCAGTAGCTCACACAGTACTACTAACATCACGGTCTGGAGACTGCAGTAGCGCGCACAGTTACAACACCACGGTATGGAGACTGCAGTAGCGCACACAGTACTAACACCACGGTCTGCAGACTGCAGTAGCTCACACAACACTAACACCACGGTATGGAGACTGCAGTAGCGCACACAGTACTACCACCACGGTATGTAGACTGCAGTAGCGCACACAGTACTAACACCACGGTCTGGAGACTGCAGTAGCTCATACAACACTAACACCACGGTATGGAGACTGCAGTAGCTCACACAGTACTAACACCACGGTCTGGAGACTGCAGTAGCTCACACAACACCAACACCACTGTATGGAGACTGCAGTAGCTCACACAGTACTAACATCACGATCTGGAGACTGCAGTAGCTCACACAGTACTAACACCACGGTCTGGAGACTGCAGAAGGGCACACAGTACTAACATCACGGTCTGGAGACTACAGTAGTTCACACAGTACCAACATACAGTCTGGAGACTGCAGTAGCTCACACAGTACTACTAACATCACGGACTGGAGACTGCAGTAGTTCACACAGTACCAACACCACGGTCTGGAGACTGCAGTAGCGCACACAGTACTAACACCACGGTCTGGAGACTGGAGTAGCGCACACAGTACTAACATCACGGTCTGGAGACTACAGTAGTTCACACAGTACCAACATACAGTCTGGAGACTGCAGTAACTCACACAGTACTACTAACATCACGGTCTGGAGACTGCAGTAGCGCGCACAGTACCAACACCACGGTATGGAGACTGCAGTAGAGCACACAGTACTAATACCACGGTCTGGAGGCTGCAGTAGCTCACACAGTGCTAAACCACGGCATGGAGACTGCAGTGGCGCACACAGTACTAATACCACGGTCTGGAGGCTGCAGTAGCGCACACAGTACCAACATCACAGTATGGAGACTGCAGTAGCGCACACAGTACTAACACCACGGTCTGGAGACAGCAGTAGCGCACACAGTACTAACACCACGGTCTGGAGACAGCAGTAGCGCACACAACACTAACACCACGGTCTGGAGACAGCAGTACCGCACACAGTACTAACACCACGGCATGGAGACTGCAGTAGCGCACGCAGTACTAACATCACGGTCTGGAGACTGCAGTAGCGTACACAGTACTAACACCACGGTCTGGAGACAGCAGTACCGCACACAGTACTAACACCACGGTCTGTAGACTGCAGTAGCGCACACAGTATTAACACCACGGTCTGGAGACTGGAGTAGCGCACACAGTACTAACATCACGGTCTGGAGACTACAGTAGTTCACACAGTACCAACATACAGTCTGGAGACTGCAGTAGCTCACACAGTACCAACACCACGGTATGGAGACTGCAGTAGCGCACACAGTACTAACACCATGGTCGGGAGACTGCAGTAGCGCACACAACACTAACACCACGGTCTGGAGACTGCAGTAGCTCACACAGTACTAAACCACGGCATGGAGACTGCAGTAGCACACACATTACTAACACCACGGTCTGGAGACTGGAGTAGCGCACACAGTACTAACATCACGGTCTGGAGACTGCAGTATCTCACACAGTACTAAACCACGGTCTTGGAGACTGCAGTAGTTCAAACAGTACTAAACCACGGTCTGGAGGCCGCAGTAGCGCACACAGTACTAACACCACGGTCTGGAGACTGCAGTAGCACACACATTACTAACACCATGGTCTGGAGACTGCAGTAGTTCACACAGTACCAACATACAGTCTGGAGACTGCAGTAGCTCACACAGTACTAAACCACGGCATGGAGACTGCAGTAGCGCACGGAGTATTAACACCACGGTCTGGAGACTGCAGTATCGCACACAGTACTAACATCACGGTCTGGAGACTGCAGTAGCGCACACAGTACTAACACCACGGTCTGGGGACTGCAGTGGCTCACACAGTACTAACACCACGGTCTGGAGACTGCAGTAGCGCACACAGTACTAACACCACGGTCTGGAGACTGCAGTAGCTCACACAGTACTAATACCACGGTCTGGAGACTGCAGTAGCGCACACAGTACTAATTCCACGGTCTGGAGACTACAGTAGTTCACACAGTGCCAACATACAGCATGGAGACTGCAGTAGCGCACACAGTACTAACACCACGGTCTGGAGACTGCAGTAGCTCACACAGTACTAACACCATGGTCTGGAGACTGCAGTAGCTCACACAGTACTAAACCACGGCATGGAGACTGCAGTAGCGCACACAGTACTAACACCACTGTCTGGAGACTGCAGTAGCTCACACAGTACTAACACCATGGTCTGGAGACTGCAGTAGCTCACACAGTACTAAACCACGGCATGGAGACTGCAGTAGCGCACACAGTACTAACACCACGGTCTGAAGACTGAAGTAGCGCATACAGTACTAACACCACGGTCTGGAGGCTGCAGTAGCGCACACAGTACTAACGCCACGGTCTGGAGACTGGAGTAGCTCACACAGTACTAATACCAGTGTCTGGAGACTGCAGTAGCGCACACAGTACCAACATCATGGTCTGGAGACTGCAGTAGCGCACACAGTACTAACACCACGATCTGGAGACTGGAGTAGCACACACAGTACTAATACCACGGTCTGGAGGCTGCAGTAGCGCACACAGTACCAACATACAGTCTGGAGACTGCAGTAGCGCACACAGTGCTAACACCACGGTCTGGAGACTGCAGTAGCGCACACAGTACTAACACCACGGTCTGGAGACTGCAGTAGCGCACATAGTACTAACACCACGGTCTGAAGACTGCAGTAGCGCACACAGTACTAACACCACGGCATGGAGACTGCAGTAGCTCACACAGTACTAACACCACGGTCTGGAGACTGCAGTAGCGCACACAGTACCAACATACCGTCTGGAGACTGCAGTAGCGTACACAACACTAACACCACGGTCTGGAGGCTACAGTAGCGCACACAACACTAACACCACGGTCTGGAGACTGCAGTAGCGCACACAGTACCAACATCACGGTCTGGAGACTGCAGTAGCGCACACAGTACTAACACCACGGTCTGGAGACTGCAGTAGCGCACACAGTACTAACACCACGGTATGGAGACTGCAGTAGCGCACACAGTACTAACACCACGGTCTGGAGACTGGAGTAGCGCACACAGTACTAACATCACGGTCTGGAGACTACAGTAGCGCACACAACACTAACACCATGGTCGGGAGACTGCAGTAGCGCATACAGTACTAACACCACGGTCTGGAGACTGCAGAAGGGCACACGGTACTAACACCACGGTCTGGAGACTGCAGTAGCGCACACAGTACTAACACCACGGTCTGGAGACTGCAGTAGCGCACACAGTACTAACATCACGGTCTGGAGACTACAGTAGCGCACACAACACTAACACCACGGTCTGGAGACTGCAGTAGCGCACATAGTACCAACATCACGGTCTGTAGACTGCAGTAGCTCACACAGTACTAACACCACGGTCTGGAGACTGGAGTAGCGTACACAGTACTAACACCACGGTCTGGAGTCTGCAGTAGCGCACACAGTACTAACACCACGGTCTGGAGACTGCAGAAGGGCACACGGTACTAACACCACGGTCTGGAGACAGCAGTACCGCACACAGTACTAACACCACGGTCTGGAGACTGCAGTAGCGCACACAGTACTAACACCACGGTCTGGAGACTGGAGTAGCGCACACAGTACTAACATCACGGTCTGGAGACTACAGTAGCTCACACAGTACTAACACCACGGTCTGGAGACTGCAGAAGGGCACACAGTACTAACATCACGGTCTGGAGACTACAGTAGTTCACACAGTACCAACATACAGTCTGGAGACTGCAGTAGCTCACACAGTACTACTAACATCACGGACTGGAGACTGCAGTAGTTCACACAGTACCAACACCACGGTCTGGAGACTGCAGTAGCGCACACAGTACTAACACCACGGTCTGGAGACTGGAGTAGCGCACACAGTACTAACATCACGGTCTGGAGACTACAGTAGTTCACACAGTACCAACATACAGTCTGGAGACTGCAGTAACTCACACAGTACTACTAACATCACGGTCTGGAGACTGCAGTAGCGCGCACAGTACCAACACCACGGTATGTAGACTGCAGTAGCGCACACAGTACTAACACCACGGTCTGGAGACTGCAGTAGCTCATACAACACTAACACCACGGTATGGAGACTGCAGTAGCTCACACAGTACTAACACCATGGTCGGGAGACTGCAGTAGCTCACACAGTACTACTAACATCACGGTCTGGAGACTGCAGTAGCGCGCACAGTACCAACACCACGGTATGGAGACTGCAGTAGCGCACACAGTACTAACACCATGGTCGGGAGACTGCAGTAGCTCACACAGTACTACTAACATCACGGTCTGGAGACTGCAGTAGCGCGCACAGTTACAACACCACGGTATGGAGACTGCAGTAGCGCACACAGTACTAACACCACGGTCTGTAGACTGCAGTAGCTCACACAACACTAACACCACGGTATGGAGACTGCAGTAGCGCACACAGTACTACCACCACGGTATGTAGACTGCAGTAGCGCACACAGTACTAACACCACGGTCTGGAGACTGCAGTAGCTCATACAACACTAACACCACGGTATGGAGACTGCAGTAGCTCACACAGTACTAACACCACGGTCTGGAGACTGCAGTAGCTCACACAACACCAACACCACTGTATGGAGACTGCAGTGGCTCACACAGTACTAACATCACGATCTGGAGACTGCAGTAGCTCACACAGTACTAACACCACGGTCTGGAGACTGCAGAAGGGCACACAGTACTAACATCACGGTCTGGAGACTACAGTAGTTCACACAGTACCAACATACAGTCTGGAGACTGCAGTAGCTCACACAGTACTACTAACATCACGGACTGGAGACTGCAGTAGTTCACACAGTACCAACACCACGGTCTGGAGACTGCAGTAGCGCACACAGTACTAACACCACGGTCTGGAGACTGGAGTAGCGCACACAGTACTAACATCACGGTCTGGAGACTACAGTAGTTCACACAGTACCAACATACAGTCTGGAGACTGCAGTAACTCACACAGTACTACTAACATCACGGTTTGGAGACTGCAGTAGCGCGCACAGTACCAACACCACGGTATGGAGACTGCAGTAGCGCACACAGTACTAATACCACGGTCTGGAGGCTGCAGTAGCTCACACAGTGCTAAACCACGGCATGGAGACTGCAGTGGCGCACACAGTACTAATACCACGGTCTGGAGGCTGCAGTAGCGCACACAGTACCAACATCACAGTATGGAGACTGCAGTAGCGCACACAGTACTAACACCACGGTCTGGAGACAGCAGTAGCGCACACAGTACTAACACCACGGTCTGGAGACAGCAGTAGCGCACACAACACTAACACCACGGTCTGGAGACAGCAGTACCGCACACAGTACTAACACCACGGCATGGAGACTGCAGTAGCGCACGCAGTACTAACATCACGGTCTGGAGACTGCAGTAGCGTACACAGTACTAACACCACGGTCTGGAGACAGCAGTACCGCACACAGTACTAACACCACGGTCTGTAGACTGCAGTAGCGCACACAGTACTAACACCACGGTCTGGAGACTGGAGTAGCGCACACAGTACTAACATCACGGTCTGGAGACTACAGTAGTTCACACAGTACCAACATACAGTCTGGAGACTGCAGTAGCTCACACAGTACCAACACCACGGTATGGAGACTGCAGTAGCGCACACAGTACTAACACCATGGTCGGGAGACTGCAGTAGCGCACACAACACTAACATCACGGTCTGGAGACTGCAGTAGCTCACACAGTACTAAACCACGGCATGGAGACTGCAGTAGCACACACATTACTAACACCACGGTCTGGAGACTGGAGTAGCGCACACAGTACTAACGCCACGGTCTGGAGACTGCAGTATCTCACACAGTACTAAACCACGGTCTTGGAGACTGCAGTAGTTCAAACAGTACTAAACCACGGTCTGGAGGCCGCAGTAGCGCACACAGTACTAACACCACGGTCTTGAGACTGCAGTAGCACACACATTACTAACACCATGGTCTGGAGACTGCAGTAGTTCACACAGTACCAACATACAGTCTGGAGACTGCAGTAGCTCACACAGTACTAAACCACGGCATGGAGACTGCAGTAGCGCACGGAGTATTAACACCACGGTCTGGAGACTGCAGTAGCGCACACAGTACTAACATCACGGTCTGGAGACTGCAGTAGCGCACACAGTACTAACACCACGGTCTGGGGACTGCAGTGGCTCACACAGTACTAACACCACGGTCTGGAGACTGCAGTAGCGCACACAGTACTAACACCACGGTCTGGAGACTGCAGTAGCTCACACAGTACTAATACCACGGTCTGGAGACTGCAGTAGCGCACACAGTACTAATTCCACGGTCTGGAGACTACAGTAGTTCACACAGTGCCAACATACAGCATGGAGACTGCAGTAGCGCACACAGTACTAACACCACGGTCTGGAGACTGCAGTAGCTCACACAGTACTAACACCATGGTCTGGAGACTGCAGTAGCTCACACAGTACTAAACCACGGCATGGAGACTGCAGTAGCGCACACAGTACTAACACCACTGTCTGGAGACTGCAGTAGCTCACACAGTACTAACACCATGGTCTGGAGACTGCAGTAGCTCACACAGTACTAAACCACGGCATGGAGACTGCAGTAGCGCACACAGTACTAACACCACGGTCTGAAGACTGAAGTAGCGCATACAGTACTAACACCACGGTCTGGAGGCTGCAGTAGCGCACACAGTACTAACGCCACGGTCTGGAGACTGGAGTAGCTCACACAGTACTAATACCAGGGTCTGGAGACTGCAGTAGCGCACACAGTACCAACATCATGGTCTGGAGACTGCAGTAGCGCACACAGTACTAACACCACGATCTGGAGACTGGAGTAGCACACACAGTACTAATACCACGGTCTGGAGGCTGCAGTAGCGCACACAGTACCAACATACAGTCTGGAGACTGCAGTAGCGCACACAGTGCTAACACCACGGTCTGGAGACTGCAGTAGCGCACACAGTACTAACACCACGGTCTGGAGACTGCAGTAGCGCACATAGTACTAACACCACGGTCTGAAGACTGCAGTAGCGCACACAGTACTAGCACCACGGCATGGAGACTGCAGTAGCTCACACAGTACTAACACCACGGTCTGGAGACTGCAGTAGCGCACACAGTACCAACATACCGTCTGGAGACTGCAGTAGCGTACACAACACTAACACCACGGTCTGGAGGCTACAGTAGCGCACACAACACTAACACCACGGTCTGGAGACTGCAGTAGCGCACACAGTACCAACATCACGGTCTGGAGACTGCAGTAGCGCACACAGTACTAACACCACGGTCTGGAGACTGCAGTAGCGCACACAGTACTAACACCACGGTATGGAGACTGCAGTAGCGCACACAGTACTAGCACCACGGTCTGGAGACTGGAGTAGCGCACACAGTACTAACATCACGGTCTGGAGACTACAGTAGCGCACACAACACTAACACCATGGTCGGGAGACTGCAGTAGCGCATACAGTACTAACACCACGGTCTGGAGACTGCAGAAGGGCACACGGTACTAACACCACGGTCTGGAGACTGCAGTAGCGCACACAGTACTAACACCACGGTCTGGAGACTGCAGTAGCGCACACAGTACTAACATCACGGTCTGGAGACTACAGTAGCGCACACAACACTAACACCACGGTCTGGAGACTGCAGTAGCGCACATAGTACCAACATCACGGTCTGTAGACTGCAGTAGCTCACACAGTACTAACACCACGGTCTGGAGACTGGAGTAGCGTACACAGTACTAACACCACGGTCTGGAGTCTGCAGTAGCGCACACAGTACTAACACCACGGTCTGGAGACTGCAGAAGGGCACACGGTACTAACACCACGGTCTGGAGACAGCAGTACCGCACACAGTACTAACACCACGGTCTGGAGACTGCAGTAGCGCACACAGTACTAACACCACGGTCTGGAGACTGGAGTAGCGCACACAGTACTAACATCACGGTCTGGAGACTACAGTAGTTCACACAGTACCAACATACAGTCTGGAGACTGCAGTAGCTCACACAGTACCAACACCACGGTATGGAGACTGCAGTAGCGCACACAGTACTAACACCATGGTCGGGAGACTGCAGTAGCGCACACAACACTAACAACACGGTCTGGAGACTGCAGTAGCTCACACAGTACTAAACCACGGCATGGAGACTGCAGTAGCACACACATTACTAACACCACGGTCTGGAGACTGGAGTAGCGCACACAGTACTAACGCCACGGTCTGGAGACTGCAGTATCTCACACAGTACTAAACCACGGTCTTGGAGACTGCAGTAGTTCAAACAGTACTAAACCACGGTCTGGAGGCCGCAGTAGCGCACACAGTACTAACACCACGGTCTGGAGACTGCAGTAGCACACACATTACTAACACCATGGTCTGGAGACTGCAGTAGTTCACACAGTACCAACATACAGTCTGGAGACTGCAGTAGCTCACACAGTACTAAACCACGGCATGGAGACTGCAGTGGCGCACACAGTACTAATACCACGGTCTGGAGGCTGCAGTAGCGCACACAGTACCAACATCACAGTATGGAGACTGCAGTAGCGCACACAGTAGTAACACCACGGT
The DNA here is from genome assembly GCA_036785665.1 of Chirona hameri. Lineage (NCBI taxonomy): Eukaryota > Metazoa > Arthropoda > Thecostraca > Balanomorpha > Balanidae > Chirona > Chirona hameri. The sequence goes on along the minus strand of JAXIVJ010006124.1, from coordinate 35,730 downwards.
CTGGAGACAGCAGTAGCGCACACAGTACTAACACCACGGTCTGAAGACTGCAGTAGCGCACACAGTACTAACACCACGGTATGGAGGCTGCAGTAGCGCACACAGTACTAACACCACGGTCTGGAGACTGCAGTAGCGCACACAGTACTAACACCACGGTCTGGGGACTGCAGTAGCTCACACAGTACTAACACCACGGTCTGGAGACTGCAGTAGCGCACACAGTACTAACACCACGGTCTGGAGACTGCAGTAGCTCACACAGTACTAATACCACGGTCTGGAGACTGCAGTAGCGCACACAGTGCTAATTCCACGGTCTGGAGACTACAGTAGTTCACACAGTGCCAACATACAGTATGGAGACTGCAGTAGCGCACACAGTACTAACACCACGGTCTGGAGACTGCAGTAGCTCACACAGTACTAACACCACGGTCTGGAGACTGCAGTAGCGCACACAGTACTAACACCACGGTCTGGAGACTGCAGTAGCTCACACAGTACTAATACCACGGTCTGGAGACTGCAGTAGCGCACACAGTACTAATTCCACGGTCTGGAGACTACAGTAGTTCACACAGTGCCAACATACAGTATGGAGACTGCAGTAGCGCACACAGTACTAACACCACGGTCTGGAGACTACAGTAGCTCACACAGTACTAACACCATGGTCTGGAGACTGCAGTAGCTCACACAGTACTAAATCACGGCATGGAGACTGCAGTAGCGCACACAGTACAAACACCACGGTCTGGAGACTGCAGTAGCTCACACAGTACTAACACCATGGTCTGGAGACTGCAGTAGCTCACACAGTACTAAACCACGGCATGGAGACTGCAGTAGCGCACACAGTACTAACACCACGGTCGGAAGACTGAAGTAGCGCATACAGTACTAACACCACGGTCTGGAGGCTGCAGTAGCGCACACAGTACTAACGCCACGGTCTGGAGACTGGAGTAGCTCACACAGTACTAATACCACGGTGTGGAGACTGCAGTAGCGCACACAGTACCAACATCACGGTCTGGAGACTGCAGTAGCGCACACAGTACTAACACCACGGTCTGGAGACTGGAGTAGCACACACAGTACTAATACCACGGTCTGGAGGCTGCAGTAGCGCACACAGTACCAACATACAGTCTGGAGACTGCAGTAGCGCACACAGTACTAACACCACGGTCTGGAGACTGCAGTAGCGCACACAGTACTAACACCACGGTCTGAAGACTGCAGTAGCGCACACAGTACTAACACCACGGCATGGAGACTGCAGTAGCTCACACAGTACTAACACCACGGTCTGGAGACTGTAGTAGCGCACACAGTACTAACACCACGGTCTGGAGGCTGCAGTAGCGCACACAGTACCAACATACCGTCTGGAGACTGGAGTACACAACACTAACACCACGGTCTGGAGGCTACAGTAGCGCACACAACACTAACACCACGGTCTGGAGACTGCAGTAGCGCACACAGTACCAACATCACGGTCTGGAGACTGCAGTAGCGCACACAGTACTAACACCACGGTCTGGAGACTGCAGTAGCGCACACAGTACTAACACCACGGTATGGAGACTGCAGTAGCGCACACAGTACTAACACCACGGTCTGGAGACTGGAGTAGCGCACACAGTACTAACATCACGGTCTGGAGACTACAGTAGCGCACACAACACTAACACCATGGTCGGGAGACTGCAGTAGCGCATACAGTACTAACACCACGGTCTGGAGACTGCAGAAGGGCTCACGGTACTAACACCACGGTATGGAGACTGCAGTAGCGCACACAGTACTAACACCACGGTCTGGAGACTGCAGTAGCGCACACAGTACTAACATCACGGTCTGGAGACTACAGTAGCGCACACGACACTAACACCACGGTCTGGAGACTGCAGTAGCGCACGCAGTACCAACATCACGGTCTGGAGACTGCAGTAGCTCACACAGTACTAACACCACGGTCTGGAGACTGGAGTAGCGTACACAGTACTAACACCACGGTCTGGAGACTGCAGTAGCGCACACAGTACTAACACCACGGTCTGAAGACTGCAGAAGGGCACACGGTACTAACACCACGGTCTGGAGACTGCAGTAGCGCACACAGTACTAACACCACGGTATGGAGACTGCAGTAGCGCACACAGTACTAACACCATGGTCTGGAGACTGCAGAAGGGCACACGGTACTAACACCACGGTCTGGAGACTGCAGTAGCGCACACAGTACTAACACCACGGTATGGAGACTGCAGTAGCGCACACAGTACTAACACCACGGTCTGGAGACTGCAGTAGTTCACACAGTACTAACACCACGGTCTGAAGACTGCAGTAGCGCGCACAGTTACAACACCACGGTATGGAGACTGCAGTAGCGCACACAGTACTAACACCACGGTCTGTAGACTGCAGTAGCTCACACAACACTAACACCACGGTATGGAGACTGCAGTAGCGCACACAGTACTACCACCACGGTATGTAGACTGCAGTAGCGCACACAGTACTAACACCACGGTCTGGAGACTGCAGTAGCTCATACAACACTAACACCACGGTATGGAGACTGCAGTAGCTCACACAGTACTAACACCACGGTCTGGAGACTGCAGTAGCTCACACAACACCAACACCACTGTATGGAGACTGCAGTAGCTCACACAGTACTAACATCACGATCTGGAGACTGCAGTAGCTCACACAGTACTAACACCACGGTCTGGAGACTGCAGAAGGGCACACAGTACTAACATCACGGTCTGGAGACTACAGTAGTTCACACAGTACCAACATACAGTCTGGAGACTGCAGTAGCTCACACAGTACTACTAACATCACGGACTGGAGACTGCAGTAGTTCACACAGTACCAACACCACGGTCTGGAGACTGCAGTAGCGCACACAGTACTAACACCACGGTCTGGAGACTGGAGTAGCGCACACAGTACTAACATCACGGTCTGGAGACTACAGTAGTTCACACAGTACCAACATACAGTCTGGAGACTGCAGTAACTCACACAGTACTACTAACATCACGGTCTGGAGACTGCAGTAGCGCGCACAGTACCAACACCACGGTATGGAGACTGCAGTAGCGCACACAGTACTAATACCACGGTCTGGAGGCTGCAGTAGCTCACACAGTGCTAAACCACGGCATGGAGACTGCAGTGGCGCACACAGTACTAATACCACGGTCTGGAGGCTGCAGTAGCGCACACAGTACCAACATCACAGTATGGAGACTGCAGTAGCGCACACAGTACTAACACCACGGTCTGGAGACAGCAGTAGCGCACACAGTACTAACACCACGGTCTGGAGACAGCAGTAGCGCACACAACACTAACACCACGTTCTGGAGACAGCAGTACCGCACACAGTACTAACACCACGGCATGGAGACTGCAGTAGCGCACGCAGTACTAACATCACGGTCTGGAGACTGCAGTAGCGTACACAGTACTAACACCACGGTCTGGAGACAGCAGTACCGCACACAGTACTAACACCACGGTCTGTAGACTGCAGTAGCGCACACAGTACTAACACCACGGTCTGGAGACTGGAGTAGCGCACACAGTACTAACATCACGGTCTGGAGACTACAGTAGTTCACACAGTACCAACATACAGTCTGGAGACTGCAGTAGCTCACACAGTACCAACACCACGGTATGGAGACTGCAGTAGCGCACACAGTACTAACACCATGGTCGGGAGACTGCAGTAGCGCACACAACACTAACACCACGGTCTGGAGACTGCAGTAGCTCACACAGTACTAAACCACGGCATGGAGACTGCAGTAGCACACACATTACTAACACCACGGTCTGGAGACTGGAGTAGCGCACACAGTACTAACGCCACGGTCTGGAGACTGCAGTATCTCACACAGTACTAAACCACGGTCTTGGAGACTGCAGTAGTTCAAACAGTACTAAACCACGGTCTGGAGGCCGCAGTAGCGCACACAGTACTAACACCACGGTCTGGAGACTGCAGTAGCACACACATTACTAACACCATGGTCTGGAGACTGCAGTAGTTCACACAGTACCAACATACAGTCTGGAGACTGCAGTAGCTCACACAGTACTAAACCACGGCATGGAGACTGCAGTAGCGCACGGAGTATTAACACCACGGTCTGGAGACTGCAGTAGCGCACACAGTACTAACATCACGGTCTGGAGACTGCAGTAGCGCACACAGTACTAACACCACGGTCTGGGGACTGCAGTGGCTCACACAGTACTAACACCACGGTCTGGAGACTGCAGTAGCGCACACAGTACTAACACCACGGTCTGGAGACTGCAGTAGCTCACACAGTACTAATACCACGGTCTGGAGACTGCAGTAGCGCACACAGTACTAATTCCACGGTCTGGAGACTACAGTAGTTCACACAGTGCCAACATACAGCATGGAGACTGCAGTAGCGCACACAGTACTAACACCACGGTCTGGAGACTGCAGTAGCTCACACAGTACTAACACCATGGTCTGGAGACTGCAGTAGCTCACACAGTACTAAACCACGGCATGGAGACTGCAGTAGCGCACACAGTACTAACACCACTGTCTGGAGACTGCAGTAGCTCACACAGTACTAACACCATGGTCTGGAGACTGCAGTAGCTCACACAGTACTAAACCACGGCATGGAGACTGCAGTAGCGCACACAGTACTAACACCACGGTCTGAAGACTGAAGTAGCGCATACAGTACTAACACCACGGTCTGGAGGCTGCAGTAGCGCACACAGTACTAACGCCACGGTCTGGAGACTGGAGTAGCTCACACAGTACTAATACCAGGGTCTGGAGACTGCAGTAGCGCACACAGTACCAACATCATGGTCTGGAGACTGCAGTAGCGCACACAGTACTAACACCACGATCTGGAGACTGGAGTAGCACACACAGTACTAATACCACGGTCTGGAGGCTGCAGTAGCGCACACAGTACCAACATACAGTCTGGAGACTGCAGTAGCGCACACAGTGCTAACACCACGGTCTGGAGACTGCAGTAGCGCACACAGTACTAACACCACGGTCTGGAGACTGCAGTAGCGCACATAGTACTAACACCACGGTCTGAAGACTGCAGTAGCGCACACAGTACTAACACCACGGCATGGAGACTGCAGTAGCTCACACAGTACTAACACCACGGTCTGGAGACTGCAGTAGCGCACACAGTACCAACATACCGTCTGGAGACTGCAGTAGCGTACACAACACTAACACCACGGTCTGGAGGCTACAGTAGCGCACACAACACTAACACCACGGTCTGGAGACTGCAGTAGCGCACACAGTACCAACATCACGGTCTGGAGACTGCAGTAGCGCACACAGTACTAACACCACGGTCTGGAGACTGCAGTAGCGCACACAGTACTAACACCACGGTATGGAGACTGCAGTAGCGCACACAGTACTAGCACCACGGTCTGGAGACTGGAGTAGCGCACACAGTACTAACAAAACGGTCTGGAGACTACAGTAGCGCACACAACACTAACACCATGGTCGGGAGACTGCAGTAGCGCATACAGTACTAACACCACGGTCTGGAGACTGCAGAAGGGCACACGGTACTAACACCACGGTCTGGAGACTGCAGTAGCGCACACAGTACTAACACCACGGTCTGGAGACTGCAGTAGCGCACACAGTACTAACATCACGGTCTGGAGACTACAGTAGCGCACACAACACTAACACCACGGTCTGGAGACTGCAGTAGCGCACATAGTACCAACATCACGGTCTGTAGACTGCAGTAGCTCACACAGTACTAACACCACGGTCTGGAGACTGGAGTAGCGTACACAGTACTAACACCACGGTCTGGAGTCTGCAGTAGCGCACACAGTACTAACACCACGGTCTGGAGACTGCAGAAGGGCACACGGTACTAACACCACGGTCTGGAGACAGCAGTACCGCACACAGTACTAACACCACGGTCTGGAGACTGCAGTAGCGCACACAGTACTAACACCACGGTCTGGAGACTGGAGTAGCGCACACAGTACTAACATCACGGTCTGGAGACTACAGTAGTTCATACAGTACCAACATACAGTCTGGAGACTGCAGTAGCTCACACCGTACTACTAACATCACGGTCTGGAGACTGCAGTAGCGCGCACAGTGCCAACACCACGGTATGGAGACTGCAGTAGCGCACACAGTACTAACACCATGGTCGGGAGACTGCAGTAGCTCACACAGTACTACTAACATCACGGTCTGGAGACTGCAGTAGCGCGCACAGTTACAACACCACGGTATGGAGACTGCAGTAGCGCACACAGTACTAACACCACGGTCTGTAGACTGCAGTAGCTCACACAACACTAACACCACGGTATGGAGACTGCAGTAGCGCACACAGTACTACCACCACGGTATGTAGACTGCAGTAGCGCACACAGTACTAACACCACGGTCTGGAGACTGCAGTAGCTCATACAACACTAACACCACGGTATGGAGACTGCAGTAGCTCACACAGTACTAACACCACGGTCTGGAGACTGCAGTAGCTCATACAACACCAACACCACTGTATGGAGACTGCAGTAGCTCACACAGTACTAACATCACGATCTGGAGACTGCAGTAGCTCACACAGTACTAACACCACGGTCTGGAGACTGCAGAAGGGCACACAGTACTAACATCACGGTCTGGAGACTACAGTAGTTCACACAGTACCAACATACAGTCTGGAGACTGCAGTAGCTCACACAGTACTACTAACATCACGGACTGGAGACTGCAGTAGTTCACACAGTACCAACACCACGGTCTGGAGACTGCAGTAGCGCACACAGTACTAACACCACGGTCTGGAGACTGGAGTAGCGCACACAGTACTAACATCACGGTCTGGAGACTACAGTAGTTCACACAGTACCAACATACAGTCTGGAGACTGCAGTAACTCACACAGTACTACTAACATCACGGTCTGGAGACTGCAGTAGCGCGCACAGTACCAACACCACGGTATGGAGACTGCAGTAGCGCACACAGTACTAATACCACGGTCTGGAGGCTGCAGTAGCTCACACAGTGCTAAACCACGGCATGGAGACTGCAGTGGCGCACACAGTACTAATACCACGGTCTGGAGGCTGCAGTAGCGCACACAGTACCAACATCACAGTATGGAGACTGCAGTAGCGCACACAGTACTAACACCACGGTCTGGAGACAGCAGTAGCGCACACAGTACTAACACCACGGTCTGGAGACAGCAGTAGCGCACACAACACTAACACCACGGTCTGGAGACAGCAGTACCGCACACAGTACTAACACCACGGCATGGAGACTGCAGTAGCGCACGCAGTACTAACATCACGGTCTGGAGACTGCAGTAGCGTACACAGTACTAACACCACGGTCTGGAGACAGCAGTACCGCACACAGTACTAACACCACGGTCTGTAGACTGCAGTAGCGCACACAGTATTAACACCACGGTCTGGAGACTGGAGTAGCGCACACAGTACTAACATCACGGTCTGGAGACTACAGTAGTTCACACAGTACCAACATACAGTCTGGAGACTGCAGTAGCTCACACAGTACCAACACCACGGTATGGAGACTGCAGTAGCGCACACAGTACTAACACCATGGTCGGGAGACTGCAGTAGCGCACACAACACTAACACCACGGTCTGGAGACTGCAGTAGCTCACACAGTACTAAACCACGGCATGGAGACTGCAGTAGCACACACATTACTAACACCACGGTCTGGAGACTGGAGTAGCGCACACAGTACTAACGCCACGGTCTGGAGACTGCAGTATCTCACACAGTACTAAACCACGGTCTTGGAGACTGCAGTAGTTCAAACAGTACTAAACCACGGTCTGGAGGCCGCAGTAGCGCACACAGTACTAACACCACGGTCTGGAGACTGCAGTAGCACACACATTACTAACACCATGGTCTGGAGACTGCAGTAGTTCACACAGTACCAACATACAGTCTGGAGACTGCAGTAGCTCACACAGTACTAAACCACGGCATGGAGACTGCAGTAGCGCACGGAGTATTAACACCACGGTCTGGAGACTGCAGTAGCGCACACAGTACTAACATCACGGTCTGGAGACTGCAGTAGCGCACACAGTACTAACACCACGGTCTGGGGACTGCAGTGGCTCACACAGTACTAACACCACGGTCTGGAGACTGCAGTAGCGCACACAGTACTAACACCACGGTCTGGAGACTGCAGTAGCTCACACAGTACTAATACCACGGTCTGGAGACTGCAGTAGCGCACACAGTACTAATTCCACGGTCTGGAGACTACAGTAGTTCACACAGTGCCAACATACAGCATGGAGACTGCAGTAGCGCACACAGTACTAACACCACGGTCTGGAGACTGCAGTAGCTCACACAGTACTAACACCATGGTCTGGAGACTGCAGTAGCTCACACAGTACTAAACCACGGCATGGAGACTGCAGTAGCGCACACAGTACTAACACCACTGTCTGGAGACTGCAGTAGCTCACACAGTACTAACACCATGGTCTGGAGACTGCAGTAGCTCACACAGTACTAAACCACGGCATGGAGACTGCAGTAGCGCACACAGTACTAACACCACGGTCTGAAGACTGAAGTAGCGCATACAGTACTAACACCACGGTCTGGAGGCTGCAGTAGCGCACACAGTACTAACGCCACGGTCTGGAGACTGGAGTAGCTCACACAGTACTAATACCAGTGTCTGGAGACTGCAGTAGCGCACACAGTACCAACATCATGGTCTGGAGACTGCAGTAGCGCACACAGTACTAACACCACGATCTGGAGACTGGAGTAGCACACACAGTACTAATACCACGGTCTGGAGGCTGCAGTAGCGCACACAGTACCAACATACAGTCTGGAGACTGCAGTAGCGCACACAGTGCTAACACCACGGTCTGGAGACTGCAGTAGCGCACACAGTACTAACACCACGGTCTGGAGACTGCAGTAGCGCACATAGTACTAACACCACGGTCTGAAGACTGCAGTAGCGCACACAGTACTAACACCACGGCATGGAGACTGCAGTAGCTCACACAGTACTAACACCACGGTCTGGAGACTGCAGTAGCGCACACAGTACCAACATACCGTCTGGAGACTGCAGTAGCGTACACAACACTAACACCACGGTCTGGAGGCTACAGTAGCGCACACAACACTAACACCACGGTCTGGAGACTGCAGTAGCGCACACAGTACCAACATCACGGTCTGGAGACTGCAGTAGCGCACACAGTACTAACACCACGGTCTGGAGACTGCAGTAGCGCACACAGTACTAACACCACGGTATGGAGACTGCAGTAGCGCACACAGTACTAACACCACGGTCTGGAGACTGGAGTAGCGCACACAGTACTAACATCACGGTCTGGAGACTACAGTAGCGCACACAACACTAACACCATGGTCGGGAGACTGCAGTAGCGCATACAGTACTAACACCACGGTCTGGAGACTGCAGAAGGGCACACGGTACTAACACCACGGTCTGGAGACTGCAGTAGCGCACACAGTACTAACACCACGGTCTGGAGACTGCAGTAGCGCACACAGTACTAACATCACGGTCTGGAGACTACAGTAGCGCACACAACACTAACACCACGGTCTGGAGACTGCAGTAGCGCACATAGTACCAACATCACGGTCTGTAGACTGCAGTAGCTCACACAGTACTAACACCACGGTCTGGAGACTGGAGTAGCGTACACAGTACTAACACCACGGTCTGGAGTCTGCAGTAGCGCACACAGTACTAACACCACGGTCTGGAGACTGCAGAAGGGCACACGGTACTAACACCACGGTCTGGAGACAGCAGTACCGCACACAGTACTAACACCACGGTCTGGAGACTGCAGTAGCGCACACAGTACTAACACCACGGTCTGGAGACTGGAGTAGCGCACACAGTACTAACATCACGGTCTGGAGACTACAGTAGCTCACACAGTACTAACACCACGGTCTGGAGACTGCAGAAGGGCACACAGTACTAACATCACGGTCTGGAGACTACAGTAGTTCACACAGTACCAACATACAGTCTGGAGACTGCAGTAGCTCACACAGTACTACTAACATCACGGACTGGAGACTGCAGTAGTTCACACAGTACCAACACCACGGTCTGGAGACTGCAGTAGCGCACACAGTACTAACACCACGGTCTGGAGACTGGAGTAGCGCACACAGTACTAACATCACGGTCTGGAGACTACAGTAGTTCACACAGTACCAACATACAGTCTGGAGACTGCAGTAACTCACACAGTACTACTAACATCACGGTCTGGAGACTGCAGTAGCGCGCACAGTACCAACACCACGGTATGTAGACTGCAGTAGCGCACACAGTACTAACACCACGGTCTGGAGACTGCAGTAGCTCATACAACACTAACACCACGGTATGGAGACTGCAGTAGCTCACACAGTACTAACACCATGGTCGGGAGACTGCAGTAGCTCACACAGTACTACTACACAGTACTACTAACATCACGGTCTGGAGACTGCAGTAGCGCGCACAGTACCAACACCACGGTATGGAGACTGCAGTAGCGCACACAGTACTAACACCATGGTCGGGAAACTGCAGTAGCTCACACAGTACTACTAACATCACGGTCTGGAGACTGCAGTAGCGCGCACAGTTACAACACCACGGTATGGAGACTGCAGTAGCGCACACAGTACTAACACCACGGTCTGTAGACTGCAGTAGCTCACACAACACTAACACCACGGTATGGAGACTGCAGTAGCGCACACAGTACTACCACCACGGTATGTAGACTGCAGTAGCGCACACAGTACTAACACCACGGTCTGGAGACTGCAGTAGCTCATACAACACTAACACCACGGTATGGAGACTGCAGTAGCTCACACAGTACTAACACCACGGTCTGGAGACTGCAGTAGCTCACACAACACCAACACCACTGTATGGAGACTGCAGTAGCTCACACAGTACTAACATCACGATCTGGAGACTGCAGTAGCTCACACAGTACTAACACCACGGTCTGGAGACTGCAGAAGGGCACACAGTACTAACATCACGGTCTGGAGACTACAGTAGTTCACACAGTACCAACATACAGTCTGGAGACTGCAGTAGCTCACACAGTACTACTAACATCACGGACTGGAGACTGCAGTAGTTCACACAGTACCAACACCACGGTCTGGAGACTGCAGTAGCGCACACAGTACTAACACCACGGTCTGGAGACTGGAGTAGCGCACACAGTACTAACATCACGGTCTGGAGACTACAGTAGTTCACACAGTACCAACATACAGTCTGGAGACTGCAGTAACTCACACAGTACTACTAACATCACGGTCTGGAGACTGCAGTAGCGCGCACAGTACCAACACCACGGTATGGAGACTGCAGTAGCGCACACAGTACTAATACCACGGTCTGGAGGCTGCAGTAGCTCACACAGTGCTAAACCACGGCATGGAGACTGCAGTGGCGCACACAGTACTAATACCACGGTCTGGAGGCTGCAGTAGCGCACACAGTACCAACATCACAGTATGGAGACTGCAGTAGCGCACACAGTACTAACACCACGGTCTGGAGACAGCAGTAGCGCACACAGTACTAACACCACGGTCTGGAGACAGCAGTAGCGCACACAACACTAACACCACGGTCTGGAGACAGCAGTACCGCACACAGTACTAACACCACGGCATGGAGACTGCAGTAGCGCACGCAGTACTAACATCACGGTCTGGAGACTGCAGTAGCGTACACAGTACTAACACCACGGTCTGGAGACAGCAGTACCGCACACAGTACTAACACCACGGTCTGTAGACTGCAGTAGCGCACACAGTACTAACACCACGGTCTGGAGACTGGAGTAGCGCACACAGTACTAACATCACGGTCTGGAGACTACAGTAGTTCACACAGTACCAACATACAGTCTGGAGACTGCAGTAGCTCACACAGTACCAACACCACGGTATGGAGACTGCAGTAGCGCACACAGTACTAACACCATGGTCGGGAGACTGCAGTAGCGCACACAACACTAACACCACGGTCTGGAGACTGCAGTAGCTCACACAGTACTAAACCACGGCATGGAGACTGCAGTAGCACACACATTACTAACACCACGGTCTGGAGACTGGAGTAGCGCACACAGTACTAACGCCACGGTCTGGAGACTGCAGTATCTCACACAGTACTAAACCACGGTCTTGGAGACTGCAGTAGTTCAAACAGTACTAAACCACGGTCTGGAGGCCGCAGTAGCGCACACAGTACTAACACCACGGTCTTGAGACTGCAGTAGCACACACATTACTAACACCATGGTCTGGAGACTGCAGTAGTTCACACAGTACCAACATACAGTCTGGAGACTGCAGTAGCTCACACAGTACTAAACCACGGCATGGAGACTGCAGTAGCGCACGGAGTATTAACACCACGGTCTGGAGACTGCAGTAGCGCACACAGTACTAACATCACGGTCTGGAGACTGCAGTAGCGCACACAGTACTAACACCACGGTCTGGGGACTGCAGTGGCTCACACAGTACTAACACCACGGTCTGGAGACTGCAGTAGCGCACACAGTACTAACACCACGGTCTGGAGACTGCAGTAGCTCACACAGTACTAATACCACGGTCTGGAGACTGCAGTAGCGCACACAGTACTAATTCCACGGTCTGGAGACTACAGTAGTTCACACAGTGCCAACATACAGCATGGAGACTGCAGTAGCGCACACAGTACTAACACCACGGTCTGGAGACTGCAGTAGCTCACACAGTACTAACACCATGGTCTGGAGACTGCAGTAGCTCACACAGTACTAAACCACGGCATGGAGACTGCAGTAGCGCACACAGTACTAACACCACTGTCTGGAGACTGCAGTAGCTCACACAGTACTAACACCATGGTCTGGAGACTGCAGTAGCTCACACAGTACTAAACCACGGCATGGAGACTGCAGTAGCGCACACAGTACTAACACCACGGTCTGAAGACTGAAGTAGCGCATACAGTACTAACACCACGGTCTGGAGGCTGCAGTAGCGCACACAGTACTAACGCCACGGTCTGGAGACTGGAGTAGCTCACACAGTACTAATACCAGGGTCTGGAGACTGCAGTAGCGCACACAGTACCAACATCATGGTCTGGAGACTGCAGTAGCGCACACAGTACTAACACCACGATCTGGAGACTGGAGTAGCACACACAGTACTAATACCACGGTCTGGAGGCTGCAGTAGCGCACACAGTACCAACATACAGTCTGGAGACTGCAGTAGCGCACACAGTGCTAACACCACGGTCTGGAGACTGCAGTAGCGCACACAGTACTAACACCACGGTCTGGAGACTGCAGTAGCGCACATAGTACTAACACCACGGTCTGAAGACTGCAGTAGCGCACACAGTACTAGCACCACGGCATGGAGACTGCAGTAGCTCACACAGTACTAACACCACGGTCTGGAGACTGCAGTAGCGCACACAGTACCAACATACCGTCTGGAGACTGCAGTAGCGTACACAACACTAACACCACGGTCTGGAGGCTACAGTAGCGCACACAACACTAACACCACGGTCTGGAGACTGCAGTAGCGCACACAGTACCAACATCACGGTCTGGAGACTGCAGTAGCGCACACAGTACTAACACCACGGTCTGGAGACTGCAGTAGCGCACACAGTACTAACACCACGGTATGGAGACTGCAGTAGCGCACACAGTACTAGCACCACGGTCTGGAGACTGGAGTAGCGCACACAGTACTAACATCACGGTCTGGAGACTACAGTAGCGCACACAACACTAACACCATGGTCGGGAGACTGCAGTAGCGCATACAGTACTAACACCACGGTCTGGAGACTGCAGAAGGGCACACGGTACTAACACCACGGTCTGGAGACTGCAGTAGCGCACACAGTACTAACACCACGGTCTGGAGACTGCAGTAGCGCACACAGTACTAACATCACGGTCTGGAGACTACAGTAGCGCACACAACACTAACACCACGGTCTGGAGACTGCAGTAGCGCACATAGTACCAACATCACGGTCTGTAGACTGCAGTAGCTCACACAGTACTAACACCACGGTCTGGAGACTGGAGTAGCGTACACAGTACTAACACCACGGTCTGGAGTCTGCAGTAGCGCACACAGTACTAACACCACGGTCTGGAGACTGCAGAAGGGCACACGGTACTAACACCACGGTCTGGAGACAGCAGTACCGCACACAGTACTAACACCACGGTCTGGAGACTGCAGTAGCGCACACAGTACTAACACCACGGTCTGGAGACTGGAGTAGCGCACACAGTACTAACATCACGGTCTGGAGACTACAGTAGTTCACACAGTACCAACATACAGTCTGGAGACTGCAGTAGCTCACACAGTACCAACACCACGGTATGGAGACTGCAGTAGCGCACACAGTACTAACACCATGGTCGGGAGACTGCAGTAGCGCACACAACACTAACAACACGGTCTGGAGACTGCAGTAGCTCACACAGTACTAAACCACGGCATGGAGACTGCAGTAGCACACACATTACTAACACCACGGTCTGGAGACTGGAGTAGCGCACACAGTACTAACGCCACGGTCTGGAGACTGCAGTATCTCACACAGTACTAAACCACGGTCTTGGAGACTGCAGTAGTTCAAACAGTACTAAACCACGGTCTGGAGGCCGCAGTAGCGCACACAGTACTAACACCACGGTCTGGAGACTGCAGTAGCACACACATTACTAACACCATGGTCTGGAGACTGCAGTAGTTCACACAGTACCAACATACAGTCTGGAGACTGCAGTAGCTCACACAGTACTAAACCACGGCATGGAGACTGCAGTGGCGCACACAGTACTAATACCACGGTCTGGAGGCTGCAGTAGCGCACACAGTACCAACATCACAGTATGGAGACTGCAGTAGCGCACACAGTAGTAACACCACGGTCTGGAGACAGCAGTAGCGCACACAGTACTAACACCACGGTCTGAAGACTGCAGTAGCGCACACAGTACTAACACCACGGTATGGAGGCTGCAGTAGCGCACACAGTACTAACACCACGGTCTGGAGACTGCAGTAGCGCACACAGTACTAACACCACGGTCTGGGGACTGCAGTAGCTCACACAGTACTAACACCACGGTCTGGAGACTGCAGTAGCGCACACAGTACTAACACCACGGTCTGGAGACTGCAGTAGCTCACACAGTACTAATACCACGGTCTGGAGACTGCAGTAGCGCACACAGTGCTAATTCCACGGTCTGGAGACTACAGTAGTTCACACAGTGCCAACATACAGTATGGAGACTGCAGTAGCGCACACAGTACTAACACCACGGTCTGGAGACTGCAGTAGCTCACACAGTACTAACACCACGGTCTGGAGACTGCAGTAGCGCACACAGTACTAACACCACGGTCTGGAGACTGCAGTAGCTCACACAGTACTAATACCACGGTCTGGAGACTGCAGTAGCGCACACAGTACTAATTCCACGGTCTGGAGACTACAGTAGTTCACACAGTGCCAACATACAGTATGGAGACTGCAGTAGCGCACACAGTACTAACACCACGGTCTGGAGACTACAGTAGCTCACACAGTACTAACACCATGGTCTGGAGACTGCAGTAGCTCACACAGTACTAAATCACGGCATGGAGACTGCAGTAGCGCACACAGTACAAACACCACGGTCTGGAGACTGCAGTAGCTCACACAGTACTAACACCATGGTCTGGAGACTGCAGTAGCTCACACAGTACTAAACCACGGCATGGAGACTGCAGTAGCGCACACAGTACTAACACCACGGTCGGAAGACTGAAGTAGCGCATACAGTACTAACACCACGGTCTGGAGGCTGCAGTAGCGCACACAGTACTAACGCCACGGTCTGGAGACTGGAGTAGCTCACACAGTACTAATACCACGGTGTGGAGACTGCAGTAGCGCACACAGTACCAACATCACGGTCTGGAGACTGCAGTAGCGCACACAGTACTAACACCACGGTCTGGAGACTGGAGTAGCACACACAGTACTAATACCACGGTCTGGAGGCTGCAGTAGCGCACACAGTACCAACATACAGTCTGGAGACTGCAGTAGCGCACACAGTACTAACACCACGGTCTGGAGACTGCAGTAGCGCACACAGTACTAACACCACGGTCTGGAGACTGCAGTAGCGCACACAGTACTAACACCACGGTCTGAAGACTGCAGTAGCGCACACAGTACTAACACCACGGCATGGAGACTGCAGTAGCTCACACAGTACTAACACCACGGTCTGGAGACTGTAGTAGCGCACACAGTACTAACACCACGGTCTGGAGGCTGCAGTAGCGCACACAGTACCAACATACCGTCTGGAGACTGGAGTACACAACACTAACACCACGGTCTGGAGGCTACAGTAGCGCACACAACACTAACACCACGGTCTGGAGACTGCAGTAGCGCACACAGTACCAACATCACGGTCTGGAGACTGCAGTAGCGCACACAGTACTAACACCACGGTCTGGAGACTGCAGTAGCGCACACAGTACTAACACCACGGTATGGAGACTGCAGTAGCGCACACAGTACTAACACCACGGTCTGGAGACTGGAGTAGCGCACACAGTACTAACATCACGGTCTGGAGACTACAGTAGCGCACACAACACTAACACCATGGTCGGGAGACTGCAGTAGCGCATACAGTACTAACACCACGGTCTGGAGACTGCAGAAGGGCTCACGGTACTAACACCACGGTATGGAGACTGCAGTAGCGCACACAGTACTAACACCACGGTCTGGAGACTGCAGTAGCGCACACAGTACTAACATCACGGTCTGGAGACTACAGTAGCGCACACGACACTAACACCACGGTCTGGAGACTGCAGTAGCGCACGCAGTACCAACATCACGGTCTGGAGACTGCAGTAGCTCACACAGTACTAACACCACGGTCTGGAGACTGGAGTAGCGTACACAGTACTAACACCACGGTCTGGAGACTGCAGTAGCGCACACAGTACTAACACCACGGTCTGAAGACTGCAGAAGGGCACACGGTACTAACACCACGGTCTGGAGACTGCAGTAGCGCACACAGTACTAACACCACGGTATGGAGACTGCAGTAGCGCACACAGTACTAACACCATGGTCTGGAGACTGCAGAAGGGCACACGGTACTAACACCACGGTCTGGAGACTGCAGTAGCGCACACAGTACTAACACCACGGTATGGAGACTGCAGTAGCGCACACAGTACTAACACCACGGTCTGGAGACTGCAGTAGTTCACACAGTACTAACACCACGGTCTGAAGACTGCAGTAGCGCGCACAGTTACAACACCACGGTATGGAGACTGCAGTAGCGCACACAGTACTAACACCACGGTCTGTAGACTGCAGTAGCTCACACAACACTAACACCACGGTATGGAGACTGCAGTAGCGCACACAGTACTACCACCACGGTATGTAGACTGCAGTAGCGCACACAGTACTAACACCACGGTCTGGAGACTGCAGTAGCTCATACAACACTAACACCACGGTATGGAGACTGCAGTAGCTCACATAGTACTAACACCACGGTCTGGAGACTGCAGTAGCTCACACAACACCAACACCACTGTATGGAGACTGCAGTAGCTCACACAGTACTAACATCACGATCTGGAGACTGCAGTAGCTCACACAGTACTAACACCACGGTCTGGAGACTGCAGAAGGGCACACAGTACTAACATCACGGTCTGGAGACTACAGTAGTTCACACAGTACCAACATACAGTCTGGAGACTGCAGTAGCTCACACAGTACTACTAACATCACGGACTGGAGACTGCAGTAGTTCACACAGTACCAACACCACGGTCTGGAGACTGCAGTAGCGCACACAGTACTAACACCACGGTCTGGAGACTGGAGTAGCGCACACAGTACTAACATCACGGTCTGGAGACTACAGTAGTTCACACAGTACCAACATACAGTCTGGAGACTGCAGTAACTCACACAGTACTACTAACATCACGGTCTGGAGACTGCAGTAGCGCGCACAGTACCAACACCACGGTATGGAGACTGCAGTAGCGCACACAGTACTAATACCACGGTCTGGAGGCTGCAGTAGCTCACACAGTGCTAAACCACGGCATGGAGACTGCAGTGGCGCACACAGTACTAATACCACGGTCTGGAGGCTGCAGTAGCGCACACAGTACCAACATCACAGTATGGAGACTGCAGTAGCGCACACAGTACTAACACCACGGTCTGGAGACAGCAGTAGCGCACACAGTACTAACACCACGGTCTGGAGACAGCAGTAGCGCACACAACACTAACACCACGGTCTGGAGACAGCAGTACCGCACACAGTACTAACACCACGGCATGGAGACTGCAGTAGCGCACGCAGTACTAACATCACGGTCTGGAGACTGCAGTAGCGTACACAGTACTAACACCACGGTCTGGAGACAGCAGTACCGCACACAGTACTAACACCACGGTCTGTAGACTGCAGTAGCGCACACAGTACTAACACCACGGTCTGGAGACTGGAGTAGCGCACACAGTACTAACATCACGGTCTGGAGACTACAGTAGTTCACACAGTACCAACATACAGTCTGGAGACTGCAGTAGCTCACACAGTACCAACACCACGGTATGGAGACTGCAGTAGCGCACACAGTACTAACACCATGGTCGGGAGACTGCAGTAGCGCACACAACACTAACACCACGGTCTGGAGACTGCAGTAGCTCACACAGTACTAAACCACGGCATGGAGACTGCAGTAGCACACACATTACTAACACCACGGTCTGGAGACTGGAGTAGCGCACACAGTACTAACGCCACGGTCTGGAGACTGCAGTATCTCACACAGTACTAAACCACGGTCTTGGAGACTGCAGTAGTTCAAACAGTACTAAACCACGGTCTGGAGGCCGCAGTAGCGCACACAGTACTAACACCACGGTCTGGAGACTGCAGTAGCACACACATTACTAACACCATGGTCTGGAGACTGCAGTAGTTCACACAGTACCAACATACAGTCTGGAGACTGCAGTAGCTCACACAGTACTAAACCACGGCATGGAGACTGCAGTAGCGCACGGAGTATTAACACCACGGTCTGGAGACTGCAGTAGCGCACACAGTACTAACATCACGGTCTGGAGACTGCAGTAGCGCACACAGTACTAACACCACGGTCTGGGGACTGCAGTGGCTCACACAGTACTAACACCACGGTCTGGAGACTGCAGTAGCGCACACAGTACTAACACCACGGTCTGGAGACTGCAGTAGCTCACACAGTACTAATACCACGGTCTGGAGACTGCAGTAGCGCACACAGTACTAATTCCACGGTCTGGAGACTACAGTAGTTCACACAGTGCCAACATACAGCATGGAGACTGCAGTAGCGCACACAGTACTAACACCACGGTCTGGAGACTGCAGTAGCTCACACAGTACTAACACCATGGTCTGGAGACTGCAGTAGCTCACACAGTACTAAACCACGGCATGGAGACTGCAGTAGCGCACACAGTACTAACACCACTGTCTGGAGACTGCAGTAGCTCACACAGTACTAACACCATGGTCTGGAGACTGCAGTAGCTCACACAGTACTAAACCACGGCATGGAGACTGCAGTAGCGCACACAGTACTAACACCACGGTCTGAAGACTGAAGTAGCGCATACAGTACTAACACCACGGTCTGGAGGCTGCAGTAGCGCACACAGTACTAACGCCACGGTCTGGAGACTGGAGTAGCTCACACAGTACTAATACCAGGGTCTGGAGACTGCAGTAGCGCACACAGTACCAACATCATGGTCTGGAGACTGCAGTAGCGCACACAGTACTAACACCACGATCTGGAGACTGGAGTAGCACACACAGTACTAATACCACGGTCTGGAGGCTGCAGTAGCGCACACAGTACCAACATACAGTCTGGAGACTGCAGTAGCGCACACAGTGCTAACACCACGGTCTGGAGACTGCAGTAGCGCACACAGTACTAACACCACGGTCTGGAGACTGCAGTAGCGCACATAGTACTAACACCACGGTCTGAAGACTGCAGTAGCGCACACAGTACTAACACCACGGCATGGAGACTGCAGTAGCTCACACAGTACTAACACCACGGTCTGGAGACTGCAGTAGCGCACACAGTACCAACATACCGTCTGGAGACTGCAGTAGCGTACACAACACTAACACCACGGTCTGGAGGCTACAGTAGCGCACACAACACTAACACCACGGTCTGGAGACTGCAGTAGCGCACACAGTACCAACATCACGGTCTGGAGACTGCAGTAGCGCACACAGTACTAACACCACGGTCTGGAGACTGCAGTAGCGCACACAGTACTAACACCACGGTATGGAGACTGCAGTAGCGCACACAGTACTAGCACCACGGTCTGGAGACTGGAGTAGCGCACACAGTACTAACATCACGGTCTGGAGACTACAGTAGCGCACACAACACTAACACCATGGTCGGGAGACTGCAGTAGCGCATACAGTACTAACACCACGGTCTGGAGACTGCAGAAGGGCACACGGTACTAACACCACGGTCTGGAGACTGCAGTAGCGCACACAGTACTAACACCACGGTCTGGAGACTGCAGTAGCGCACACAGTACTAACATCACGGTCTGGAGACTACAGTAGCGCACACAACACTAACACCACGGTCTGGAGACTGCAGTAGCGCACATAGTACCAACATCACGGTCTGTAGACTGCAGTAGCTCACACAGTACTAACACCACGGTCTGGAGACTGGAGTAGCGTACACAGTACTAACACCACGGTCTGGAGTCTGCAGTAGCGCACACAGTACTAACACCACGGTCTGGAGACTGCAGAAGGGCACACGGTACTAACACCACGGTCTGGAGACAGCAGTACCGCACACAGTACTAACACCACGGTCTGGAGACTGCAGTAGCGCACACAGTACTAACACCACGGTCTGGAGACTGGAGTAGCGCACACAGTACTAACATCACGGTCTGGAGACTACAGTAGTTCACACAGTACCAACATACAGTCTGGAGACTGCAGTAGCTCACACAGTACCAACACCACGGTATGGAGACTGCAGTAGCGCACACAGTACTAACACCATGGTCGGGAGACTGCAGTAGCGCACACAACACTAACAACACGGTCTGGAGACTGCAGTAGCTCACACAGTACTAAACCACGGCATGGAGACTGCAGTAGCACACACATTACTAACACCACGGTCTGGAGACTGGAGTAGCGCACACAGTACTAACGCCACGGTCTGGAGACTGCAGTATCTCACACAGTACTAAACCACGGTCTTGGAGACTGCAGTAGTTCAAACAGTACTAAACCACGGTCTGGAGGCCGCAGTAGCGCACACAGTACTAACACCACGGTCTGGAGACTGCAGTAGCACACACATTACTAACACCATGGTCTGGAGACTGCAGTAGTTCACACAGTACCAACATACAGTCTGGAGACTGCAGTAGCTCACACAGTACTAAACCACGGCATGGAGACTGCAGTGGCGCACACAGTACTAATACCACGGTCTGGAGGCTGCAGTAGCGCACACAGTACCAACATCACAGTATGGAGACTGCAGTAGCGCACACAGTAGTAACACCACGGTCTGGAGACAGCAGTAGCGCACACAGTACTAACACCACGGTCTGAAGACTGCAGTAGCGCACACAGTACTAACACCACGGTATGGAGGCTGCAGTAGCGCACACAGTACTAACACCACGGTCTGGAGACTGCAGTAGCGCACACAGTACTAACACCACGGTATGGGGACTGCAGTAGCTCACACAGTACTAACACCACGGTCTGGAGACTGCAGTAGCGCACACAGTACTAACACCACGGTCTGGAGACTGCAGTAGCTCACACAGTACTAATACCACGGTCTGGAGACTGCAGTAGCGCACACAGTACTAATTCCACGGTCTGGAGACTACAGTAGTTCACACAGTGCCAACATATAGTATGGAGACTGCAGTAGCGCACACAGTACTAACACCACGGTCTGGAGACTGCAGTAGCTCACACAGTACTAACACCACGGTCTGGAGACTGCAGTAGCGCACACAGTACTAACACCACGGTCTGGAGACTGCAGTAGCTCACACAGTACTAATACCACGGTCTGGAGACTGCAGTAGCGCACACAGTACTAATTCCACGGTCTGGAGACTACAGTAGTTCACACAGTGCCAACATACAGTATGGAGACTGCAGTAGCGCACACAGTACTAACACCACGGTCTGGAGACTACAGTAGCTCACACAGTACTAACACCATGGTCTGGAGACTGCAGTAGCTCACACAGTACTAAATCACGGCATGGAGACTGCAGTAGCGCACACAGTACAAACACCACGGTCTGGAGACTGCAGTAGCTCACACAGTACTAACACCATGGTCTGGAGACTGCAGTAGCTCACACAGTACTAAACCACGGCATGGAGACTGCAGTAGCGCACACAGTACTAACACCACGGTCGGAAGACTGAAGTAGCGCATACAGTACTAACACCACGGTCTGGAGGCTGCAGTAGCGCACACAGTACCAACGCCACGGTCTGGAGACTGGAGTAGCTCACACAGTACTAATACCACGGTGTGGAGACTGCAGTAGCGCACACAGTACCAACATCACGGTCTGGAGACTGCAGTAGCGCACACAGTACTAACACCACGGTCTGGAGACTGGAGTAGCACACACAGTACTAATACCACGGTCTGGAGGCTGCAGTAGCGCACACAGTACCAACATACAGTCTGGAGACTGCAGTAGCGCACACAGTACTAACACCACGGTCTGGAGACTGCAGTAGCGCACACAGTACTAACACCACGGTCTGGAGACTGCAGTAGCGCACACAGTACTAACACCACGGTCTGAAGACTGCAGTAGCGCACACAGTACTAACACCACGGCATGGAGACTGCAGTAGCTCACACAGTACTAACACCACGGTCTGGAGACTGTAGTAGCGCACACAGTACTAACACCACGGTCTGGAGGCTGCAGTAGCGCACACAGTACCAACATACCGTCTGGAGACTGGAGTACACAACACTAACACCACGGTCTGGAGGCTACAGTAGCGCACACAACACTAACACCACGGTCTGGAGACTGCAGTAGCGCACACAGTACCAACATCACGGTCTGGAGACTGCAGTAGCGCACACAGTACTAACACCACGGTCTGGAGACTGCAGTAGCGCACACAGTACTAACACCACGGTATGGAGACTGCAGTAGCGCACACAGTACTAACACCACGGTCTGGAGACTGGAGTAGCGCACACAGTACCAACATCACGGTCTGGAGACTACAGTAGCGCACACAACACTAACACCATGGTCGGGAGACTGCAGTAGCGCATACAGTACTAACACCACGGTCTGGAGACTGCAGAAGGGCTCACGGTACTAACACCACGGTATGGAGACTGCAGTAGCGCACACAGTACTAACACCACGGTCTGGAGACTGCAGTAGCGCACACAGTACTAACATCACGGTCTGGAGACTACAGTAGCGCACACGACACTAACACCACGGTCTGGAGACTGCAGTAGCGCACGCAGTACCAACATCACGGTCTGGAGACTGCAGTAGCTCACACAGTACTAACACCACGGTCTGGAGACTGGAGTAGCGTACACAGTACTAACACCACGGTCTGGAGACTGCAGTAGCGCACACAGTACTAACACCACGGTCTGGAGACTGCAGAAGGGCACACGGTACTAACACCACGGTCTGGAGACTGCAGTAGCGCACACAGTACTAACACCACGGTATGGAGACTGCAGTAGCGCACACAGTACTAACACCATGGTCTGGAGACTGCAGAAGGGCACACGGTACTAACACCACGGTCTGGAGACTGCAGTAGCGCACACAGTACTAACACCACGGTATGGAGACTGCAGTAGCGCACACAGTACTAACACCACGGTCTGGAGACTGCAGTAGTTCACACAGTACTAACACCACGGTCTGAAGACTGCAGTAGCACACACATTACTAACACCATGGTCGGGAGACTGCAGTAGCGCACACAGTACTAACACCACGGTCTGGAGACTGCAGTAGCGCACCCAGTACTAACACCACGGTCTGGAGACTGCAGTAGCGCACACAGTACTAACACCACGGTCTGAAGACTGCAGTAGCGCACACAGTACTAACACCACGGTCTGGAGGCTGCAGTAGCGCACACAGTACTAACACCACGGTCTGGAGGCTGCAGTAGCGCACACAGTACTAACACCACGGTCTGAAGACTGCAGTAGCACACACATTGATAATACCATGGTCGGGAGACTGCAGTAGCGCACACAGTACTAACACCACGGTTTGGAGACTGCAGTAGCGCACACAGTACTAACACCACGGTCTGAAGACTGCAGTAGCGCACACAGTACTAACACCACGGTATGGAGGCTGCAGTAGCGCACACAGTACTAACACCACGGTCTGGAGACTACAGTAGCGCACACAGTACTAACACCACGGTCTGAAGACTGCAGTAGCGCACACAGTACTAACACCACGGTATGGAGGCTGCAGTAGCGCACACAGTACTAACATCACGGTCTGGAGGCTGCAGTAGCGCACACAGTACTAACACCACGGTCTGAAGACTGCAGTAGCACACACATTACTAACACCATGGTCGGGAGACTGCAGTAGCGCACACAGTACTAACACCACGGTCTGGAGACTGCAGTAGCGCACACAGTACTAACACCACGGTCTGGAGACTGCAGTAGCGCACGCAGTACTAACACCACGGTCTGAAGACTGCAGTAGCGCACACAGTACTAACACCACGGTATGGAGGCTGCAGTAGCGCACACAGTACTAACACCACGGTCTGGAGGCTGCAGTAGCGCACACACCACGGTCTGGAGACGCCTTAGGAGTCACAATGTAAACACCAAACGTTGGATACTTGCAATTGCGTACCTCAAGAATATATATTCCCGTCCAGTGCTGGGGAATTATGCAATTTATTCACGGAGTTTTTTTTGCGGAACACCGAGGGCCGGTAGGCCCGAGGTACGAAGCAAAAAATGCAAGGTGAATATTGCATAATTTTCCAAGCACCAAGGCCATAGAGACTAGGTAGACCCGTCCGGGATAGGCAGCGAAATGCGTGATGTCACGGGCACGTGACGTCACACGCTCCCTATTCAAATAGTGTTAAATCGGCCTACTTTCGCGTCCTACCATTTACACACCTTAGTTGCCAAAGGGATTAATTGAGCACTAAATGATAGATTGAAACGTCTTCTACAGCTTGCTTTTGGGACATTTTCTCCTAAGTTGCAAGGGTGAGCTGCTAGACGATGTCAAAGCGAGGCATGCAACCGAGCGAGGCCCATGCCCATATAAGGCAATGTTTGGATTTTGGCCACGGGGAACTGTCGCTGGATGCTGTTTTTGGTTGAAGTGCGAACTTTGTATTATTTCACCTGGTTGTTGATGAAGTAAGGTGACTTGAGGATACTTTGTAGTAGTATCTATCAGGTGAAAGTATTTTTACATCTGAATTACACTTGTTTCACCTATAATTATGTTGAAGATCGTTGAGTGACGAATGCGCCACCGTAAATAAACATGGCGGCCGCGCCGGTCGAAGGCGTATTTTTTTTTGTAGACCGAGAAGTGCCACAAGACGGTCTACGAAAGTAAATACGCTTCTCCCGATTCGGCCACCCCATTGGTGGAAATCGAGCTAGAAAGTGACGCCATGGGACAGGGTGGACACGTTACGGAGATAGCCATGACACCCCTGGCCAAGCACAAGGGAGGGAATAAATTTACCGCATGCTGCTATCGTTCCTCAACAACTTAAATAAAAGCTAATTAAAGTATAAAGTAAGTCATAAAGCATGGAGGATGATGGCCAAATTGAAAGACCATTCTTTCCTCCATATTTAGTTAAGCTATAATGTATCCGGAGATGAATAAGATACTCCAGAAGAGAAGACTAGAAATTCGTAATGACCCATGCCTGCATTTTGATAGGAAACGCGACATAAAATGCTTTTGATACAAAAGCGCCAGATGCTTTTGTTCTGGGACTTCCTTTCTGAAAATCTGTTCAACAATTTGTTTGGCAAAATCAAAATGACCTAGGCCAAAATCGTTTCCCAAATACCTTTAATATTAGCCGCAGCGGGTCGAAAGTTTTTCCCAAAAGCACGTGCTAATGTTGAAAGGATATCTCGGCATGTAGTAAAACACCCAGATAAAGCCAGGCCCATAGCCAGGCGGATGCACTGAGTACCCGTGCACCCCCTGGGATCTACGTGCACCCTCTGAACTTAGTTCGTTCACCCCCAGTAGTTGAGGTATAGTACTTTCGCAGTCGATTACAAAAATGAGCACAAGCGCTTTTGAACCTTTCGCGTACAATCTACTAAGCAAGACACTTATACAGTAGTGTTCAGATACAATATTTTCTACATACTAAGAATTTGGGTAAATCTACGGTATGGTGTGCACTGTGCACCCTCCAGAAATTCAGCCTGGCTACGGGCCTGGACAAAAGCAATATCACCACAAATTGTACTAGTAATAGTACGCAGCCTAGTAGTACAATAACTACAATACGGCACAGTAGCATTTTATTAATATTGAAGCCTTCAAAACATCTTATCAACGGATGATGTTTCAATGGATTCGACTAATTGCCGTCTTAGCGTCCGCCCGTTAGGTCCCAGTGACGGTCGAGTTCGCTGCTGTCCGGTCTCACAGCTGAGATGAAAGTTTGGGAGATTAGCTACGTATGTTCTGGGCACCAAACCATACGTAGTTGATCTAATTGGGTATATTTTACATTACACCTTAAGATAATTAGGTATCTACTTTATAAACTAGGCAATATGTACCTGGTGCATGATCTAGGCACGTGTTCGGACTCCAGAATATCTATACTTCGCCTATGCCCGAACTTGTATCTCATCTGAAATATGGGGCGGCAGTGAGCCTTATTCGTTATCTGGGCCCGAAGGGTTGAGGCCATGACGGGAGTAAGTCGAATGTGTATGCTTTGCCGGTGGGTTTCAAAGGTAAAACACCGTCGTAAATCGAAGCACACTACTCCTAAACCTGAAAACGCAGAATTAGAAAACATGTAAAAAATATTTCTAAGACATGAACGTATGCAAATTTTCAGGCACATCGGCTTAGTAGTTGCAGCGAAATAAGCCTCCCGAAACCATGGCTACGGCCGTATCGGGCCGCTCATACGTATATTTTCCGCCCAGTTGAAGTATGTCCTCGCCTGCTCTTAGCGTCAGCTCGGTAACGAGGTAGAGGAATTAAGCAGACACCTTCGACCGGAAGACACAGGGTTTCGAATTGTAAATAAATTATAGGTTTATAATCTAGCAGGTCCGGTGGTACAGTCCCATCATCGTATTCAAATTTGGCATCGATCCGACAGCGTGCTCGGCCCAGGCACGAGCCAAAGGGGTCCGGGGCAGGCCTAGGCCGTCTGCAGATGACCAGCTCGTGCTCTCCGCTCAGATTGTTCGCTCACAAAACTGAGCGTTTCAAACAAATGTCAAGTGCAGAGCTGTGACGTCAGATAAAACATATCTAGAGCATCTGTACGGCGGGGCTTCAATATGATGATTCTGCATGCATATCGCCGTTGATTTTTGCCAGCTCAGTGACAGTTAACGGCGAATCTGTTTCGTAAACAAAATAATACTTTTGCTTAGTATATGTAAAGTTGTATGCTGTCATGTGTTCTATTTTTAGTAATGTGCGTGTATTAATTGTGTCTTGCAATTCTGTTCAAGTCGCTTTCATTTGATGCTTAGCTTATGTATGTCTAACCGGGAATTTGTATTAAAGTTTTTTAGGAAGTTTTGTATTGAAGAAACCATACATCAACACATATACGTGTTGATGTATAACGTAAAGAAATAACGTTATCACTGTTGACCTGGGATAATCCGTCAGTGGTGAGTGGTGCTGCCCTCTGAATTAATTATTCGATATCGTCAGTGTTACATAAGGAGGCGGTGTTCGTTGCCGACGTAAGGAGGTGAGTTATAATGTCAATGGTGTTGTGTTATTGTTTTACCGAACTGGGTTGTTATGCCGCGTCGATATAGGCTGGGTTTTACGGGAGACGAACGCCGCCACCCAGTGTCGGCGAGCGTAACCGCGAGCGGCGTGCCAACTACGGAAAGGCGGAAGCAAATGGAACAAGGTGTGGGAATGGTGAACGGGAATGGGGTACGAGGCACTGGAACGAAGCACGGGTACAGGCACAGGCACGGACACGGAGACTAGCACGGGAACGGGAACATGAACCGGAATAGGCACGGAAACAGGCCTCGGCACGGAAACGGGGTACATGAACTGGGCACAGAAACGGGTACAATAACAGACGGGAACGGGTACAGGAATGGACATGGAAACAGGCACGGGAACGGAATACAGGAACTGGGTATGCGAATGGTCACGGAAACTAAGCATATTAACGGGCACGGGAATAGCACAGGGTCCAGAAACCGGCTACTTGAGCGAGATATGGGAACCGGTAGCGGGAACGGGAACGGGATCGTGAACGCCGCCGAAATGGGCCCTGAAACGGGCACCGGGTCCGGCACGGGAACGGGGTGTAGGAAGTTGGCACGGGAGCGGGAGCGGGCGGGAGAACGGGCATGTGTACGGGAACAGGGACGGTAACAGGCACGAGAACACGCACAGGACTGGAAACGGACACAGCAACAGGCACTAACGGGCATTGGAATGCGCACGGGAACAGGCATGGGGTACAGGAACAGGTTACGTTAACGGAACAGGGGAACAGGTAGCAGGGGGACGGGTAGGTAGAACAGGAGAACGGAAAGTATCTGTCAACTCCGGATGATATATTTCTGGTAGTTAAACGGTTAAACTGTGTAGAGACTGTGAACGACATGGGACTTGGTAGAAAAACGAGAACGGAACAAGGAACAGAACGCTGTCGCTTGTCGCAGAACGCTGGAACGAGAATGGTTTTGCTTAGTACATGTACAGTTGGATGCAGTAATGTGCCAGTCGCTTAGTGTTTGTCTTAAGTTTGCCTTGCAGTTCTGTCCACATTGCTTTCATAACATATAAATCAGACCGGGAAATGGGCCACGAACGAATTGGCTGGCTATATAAATAAATAGCAGTAATGAGTCATGCTTAATAAATACCTAAATCGGATCGGAGAACGGGCAGCAAACTCATTTGCTGGCCATATCAATTAGCTGTCTTCTTAATGGCTTGCTATATAAATTAGCTGGCTATATAAATACATGGGTATACAAATTGCAGGCCTTCTAGTTAAGTATTAAGTATACTTGATAAAGGATCGAATATCTATGTTGTGTGGAATGCGTGTGTGAAAGTGTTTGGACTTCATTTGCCGTGACTACCCCGCTTTCTTCTACGGTTTGCGGGTACATACGTGCAGGTATGCCCATGTGGAGACTGCATCGTGGTGTTAGACACCTTGACAAAGTGGTAGACCGTGCTGCACGTCACCAAAGTGTTGCGGCACAGCCTACCTGTTTCCATGGGGCGAGTATAGGCAGGCAACCATTCCCAGACGGCAAGTAGTCTGTGGTACCTGTCACTACTAAATCATGTGAATTAAAACAAGATCACGATCCGTTACTGCGTCAAATGTTACCCGGTCACCAGCTCTGGCAGGAGATGGCAACATATTTCCGACTACCGCTCGCCACGGGACCGTGAAATCTACCACAGCGAGCCGCCGCACCACCAGCGTTACCACAAACCCGGCGTGGTGTATTCCCACCACGGCACACGCTCCTACCACGGACCGACGGCAGCCGGCTGTCCGTGTGTCTTCGGTGGAACCCCCAGCCAGCCGCTGTCCGGGCGTGCTGAGGGAGACGGCCTGCACTTGCCCTACGCGGCAGAAGGCGGCTCGGCGGGCGGGGTCCGCTACAGCCCTCCCCCGCCCGCCTCAGATCGTCCGGCCGCGTCCCACTCCACGGACACTGTCGGCGACAGAGACCGACACGTGACCGACATGGAGCGACACGGGGAGGACACTGAACTGCTTATCAAGGTGAGTCGGGTGCCGGGCCGGCTGACGTCTCTTGAATGGACTCGGTGTCGGGGCCGGAACACGTCAGATGACTGGCGGGGAACCCCACAACTGTCTGACAAATCGGCATACGAGCACCAACTACAGCATGCTGTGCCTATATCCAAGGGCGCCGCCACCTTTCGATAGTTGGGGAGAAGGAGGCATTCTAAAGTAGATCCTTCCCATGCAACGCCCATAGGCGTAATGTTAAAATCCGAAAATCCGAAGAATCCGAAAAAATGGGCACGAGGGGGGCCCTGCCTATATTATTTAGTCATGTCTACTACAATCTTGCAAATGACATTCCTTACGCTTGCGTTTTATGATTTTGGGTATTGCGGTTTCAACTACGGATCGTAAGGTGTTAAGTACCCGTTGCGTAAGGTGTTAAGTCTAAATGTCAACATTTGGCGCCAACCTGTCCACTAACAAACAAACAAAAAACACTTCCCGAAACCTAACGGCGGCACCGCAGTTACTTTTCACACACTGTTTCAGCAGACTGTTCAGTGTTTACTGACATACCTTTCTTTTCCGCCGCGTCCTGCGATGTAGATAACTCTCCACCTGATCAGTGCTCGTCCCACTTCCGGTGCCCGGTGCCGTGTATGATATGATATGGGTTACCATTCCCTGCTGATAGTCCATAGTTTGTCCCCCGTTATCAGCTGGCCAGCTATCTGGACGTGCAGGGCTGTTTCCGCCGACTCGTCTGTGAGAGCTTTTTCTACGGAGACCGACCCAGCCCCCGATCACCGCTCGAGACGCTCGTGCTGCGCGCGTTCAGGTAAGAGGCGGCTGCCGTGGTCAAAGGTGTAGAAGCGATTACGGATGGCTCGCAAACCAAGAATCATTCCTTAATTCTTTTACCTGCATTCATTCACTAATGATTCAGAGACGATCGAAGCTACTACTGTTCAAACTAATGAGTTATGGGCCATGCAACCAAACGGAAGTGAGCGAAATAACTACATTTTTCAAAATATACTAAGCTGGATCACATGTTTTAGCTCGCATCAGATCACTCATGTCATATCTTCTAGAGATGTTTTCGGTGGCGGACTGTCTCTAAGCAGCTGACTATATAGACACTGCGGTGACTAAGCTGACTATATAAACACTGCGGTGACTAAGCTGACTATAGACACTGCGGTGACTAAGCTGACTATAGACACTGCGGTGACTAAGCTGACTATAGACACTGCAGTGACTAAGCTGACTATAGACACTGCGGTGACTAAGCTGACTATAGACACTGCGGTGACTAAGCTGACTATAGACACTGCGGTGACTAAGCTGACTATAGACACTGCGGTGACTAAGCTGACTATAGACACTGCGGTGACTAAGCTGACTATATAGACACTGCGGTGACTAAGCTGACTATAGACACTGCGGTGACTAAGCTGACTATATAGACACTGCGGTGACTAAGCTGACTATAGACACTGCGGTGACTAAGCTGACTATAGACACTGCGGTGATTAAACTGACTATAGACACTGCGGTGACTAAGCTGACTATAGAAACTGCGGTGACTAAGCTGACTATAGACACTGCGGTGACTAAGCTGACTATAGACACTGCGGTGACTAAGCTGACTATATAGACACTGCGGTGACTAAGCTGACTATAGACACTGCGGTGATTAAACTGACTATAGACACTGCGGTGACTAAGCTGACTATAGAAACTGCGGTGACTAAGCTGACTATAGACACTGCGGTGACTAAGCTGACTATAGACACTGCGGTGACTAAGCTGACTATATAGACACTGCGGTGACTAAGCTGACTATAGAAACTGCGGTGACTAAGCTGACTATAGACACTGCGGTGACTATAGACACTGCGGTGACTAAGCTGACTATATAGACACTGCGGTGACTAAGCTGACTATAGACACTGCGGTGACTATAGACACTGCGGTGACTAAGCTGACTATATAGACACTGCGGTGACTAAGCTGACTATAGACACTGCGGTGACTAAGCTGACTATATAGACACTGCGGTGACTAAGCTGACTATATAGACACTGCGGTGACTAAGCTGACTATAGACACTGCGGTGACTAAGCTGACTATAGACACTGCGGTGACTAAGCTGACTATAAAGACACTGCGGTGACTAAGCTGACTATAGACACTGCGGTGACTAAGCTGACTATAGAAACTGCGGTGACTATAGACACTGCGGTGACTAAGCTGACTATAGACACTGCGGTGACTAAGCTGACTATAGAAACTGCGGTGACTAAGCTGACTATAGAAACTGCGGTGACTAAGCTGACTATAGACACTGCGGTGACTAAGCTGACTATAGACACTGCGGTGACTAAGCTGACTATAGACACTGCGGTGACTAAGCTGACTATAGACACTGCGGTGACTAAGCTGACTATATAGACACTGCGGTGACTAAGCTGACTATAGACACTGCGGTGACTAAGCTGACTATATAGACACTGCGGTGACTAAGCTGACTATAGACACTGCGGTGACTAAGCTGACTATAGACACTGCGGTGACTAAGCTGACTATAGACACTGCGGTGACTAAGCTGACTATAGACACTGCGGTGACTAAGCTGACTATATAGACACTGCGGTGACTAAGCTGACTATAGACACTGCGGTGACTAAGCTGACTATAGAAACTGCGGTGACTGAGCTGACTATATAGAAACTGCGGTGACTAAGCTGACTATATAGACACTGCGGTGACTAAGCTGAATATAGACACTGCGGTGACTAAGCTGACTATAGACACTGCGGTGACTAAGCTGACTATATAGACACTGCGGTGACTAAGCTGACTATAGACACTGCGGTGACTAAGCTGACTATAGACACTGCGGTGACTAAGCTGACTATAGACACTGCGGTGACTATAGACACTGCGGTGACTAAGCTGACTATAGACACTGCGGTGACTAAGCTGACTATAGACACTGCGGTGACTAAGCTGACTATATAGACACTGCGGTGACTAAGCTGACTATAGACACTGCGGTGACTAAGCTGACTATAGACACTGCGGTGACTAAGCTGACTATAGACACTGCGGTGACTATAGACACTGCGGTGACTAAGCTGACTATAGACAC
The DNA here is from genome assembly GCA_036785665.1 of Chirona hameri. Classification (NCBI taxonomy): domain Eukaryota; kingdom Metazoa; phylum Arthropoda; class Thecostraca; order Balanomorpha; family Balanidae; genus Chirona; species Chirona hameri. The sequence goes on along the minus strand of JAXIVJ010006124.1, from coordinate 2,186 downwards.
TGCGGTGACTAAGCTGACTATAGACACTGCGGTGACTAAGCTGACTATATAGACACTGCGGTGACTAAGCTGACTATAGACACTGCGGTGACTAAGCTGACTATAGACACTGCGGTGACTAAGCTGATTATATAGACACTGCGGTGACTAAGCTGACTATAGACACTGCGGTGACTAAGCTGACTATAGACACTGCGGTGACTAAGCTGACTATAGAAACTGCGGTGACTAAGCTGACTATAGACACTGCGGTGACTAAGCCGACTATAGACACTGCGGTGACTAAGCTGACTATATAGACACTGCGGTGACTAAGCTGACTATAGACACTGCGGTGACTAAGCTGACTATAGACACTGCGGTGACTAAGCTGACTATAGAAACTGCGGTGACTAAGCTGACTATAGACACTGCGGTGACTAAGCCGACTATAGACACTGCGGTGACTAAGCTGACTATATAGACACTGCGGTGACTAAGCTGACTATATAGACACTGCGGTGACTAAGCTGACTATAGACACTGCGGTGACTAAGCTGACTATATAGACACTGCGGTGACTAAGCTGATTATATAGACACTGCGGTGACTAAGCTGACTATAGAAACTGCGGTGACTAAGCTGACTATAGACACTGCGGTGACTAAGCCGACTATAGACACTGCGGTGACTAAGCTGACTATATAGACACTGCGGTGACTAAGCTGACTATATAGACACTGCGGTGACTAAGCTGACTATAGACACTGCGGTGACTAAGCTGACTATATAGACACTGCGGTGACTAAGCTGATTATATAGACACTGCGGTGACTAAGCTGACTATAGACACTGCGGTGGACTAAGCTGACTATAGACACTGCGGTGACTAAGCTGACTATAGAAACTGCGGTGACTATAGACACTGCGCTGACTAAGCTGACTATAGACACTGCGGTGACTAAGCTGACTATAGACACTGCGGTGACTAAGCTGACTATATAGCCACTGCGGTGACTAAGCTGACTATAGACACTGCGGTGACTAAGCTGACTATAGACACTGCGGTGACTAAGCTGACTATAGAAACTGCGGTGACTATAGGACACTGCGGTGACTAAGCTGACTATAGACACTGCGGTGACTAAGCTGACTATATAAACTGCGGTGACTAAGCTGACTATAGACACTGCGGTGACTAAGCTGACTATATAAACTGCGGTGACTAAGCTGACTATAGACACTGCGGTGACTAAGCTGACTATATAGCCACTGCGGTGACTAAGCTGACTATAGACACTGCGGTGACTAAGCTGACTATAGAAACTGCGGTGACTAAGCTGACTATAGACACTGCGGTGACTGCTGCTACCACTCAGCTGTCCACCGGCATGTTCTCCAGAGGCTGACCGGGACGCGGCCCGCCGACGACTGGCAGAGGCGGCGCTTCCTGATCCCGGCGGCCGTCGGCAGGGCGGCGCGGTGGAGCGGCAAAAACCGAACCCCTGTCCGGCGCTGGCGCCCAAATGTGCCCACAATGTGGTGATGAAACTCCGGGCGAGGAGTCGGTACCGGTCGCTGGTGGCCATCTAGCGGTCAAATTCAAAAACACTAAGTGATAGGCGGCGAGAGCGTATCATACCCAGCTTGCCACCCAGATTTCTCGTGTTTATTAGCAATCCCTCGGCTGGTATACTATTCAATATGCGTTTATCATGCATATATGATACAAGCGACGTGGTCATGTGTATTTAAATGTATGTACTAATCCACCAAATGTGTACCTCAATCCACAATTCACCACAATCGATGCTGTAGCCTGTACGTTGTTTCGAGTCAGACGAGATATGTCGCAATGCTGCCAATGCTTTTGGTGACTGACTGGCTTGGCTGCAACGCACTTTGATTTCGATCACAAATCGCTGACTAACTATAGTCTGTAACGAATAGAGCTTATGGCTTAAGCAGGATGCTCGCTGTTTGCAGGGTAAAATAAATGCGTTTGAGTGTTCCATCCAGTCCTGTATGCGTGGGTTGTCAAATCCCATGTTCTCTCCAACGACTCTGAGCATTTCCTCACGTCAGTTTTACCCCGATCATGTCCAGCAGATGCACTGGTTTCCCGCAGATAGACATTGACCGCTCTCCACTGAACAAAACAGACGCCGTAGATCGAGCACCGTACAGATATATATATATATATATAT
>JAXIVJ010006123.1:0-67500 GCA_036785665.1 Chirona hameri | reverse complement strand
GTTGTAGAGTTTCGGAACGTCGGTGGTATTCCTCCCGGTGTGGGGTTCGGCCGTTGGTTGTCTTGTGATAACTTTGACCTCCTCAAATTCAGACGGATGGCGCACTTCTCCCGACGTTCAGCTATCTCGTGGGTGAGTTAGTACCGGCTGCTACAATCGCAGATGCGCACAGCGCGGCAAGTTCATCTACCGTCTTCCCTAAGTTCTTGCAGCTGACGTGATGTTCTTTTAGCTCACTTACACCTATTTCGATTTTAGAGACGACGTTTGCAGAGCTTATTAATATCAACACTTCCCGTCGCTGGATTGATCATATCTGTTTTCCGGGTTTCACCTGTTTTTTGATTCCGTATCATATCTGTGATTTGAACGGTCATGACTTGGATCATCTCACCTTGATTGGTACTTGTTCTTGAAGACACTTTATCTGTCTTTTGAGTTCCGTAGTTTTATCTCTAGTTTTATTTTTCATCTTCAAGTCGAGGACGATTCTTGTGAACCTCTATCAGCGAGGTGCAGCTGATATTTCGGCACGCGTTTTATGCACAAAAATCAATCGCCATTTTCTGATCCCGGCTTTAGGAAGCAAAATGGCAAAATCTACAAAAATGGAAAATTACTCACTTTTTAACACCCACTATCTTAATTATGGTAATGGATTCCAAGATGAAAATGTGGCCACTTGCATAAAATTCTTCAATTTCGTTAAGAGATACTTTATACACTACTACTCGCTCTAGATTCAAAGATATCAAGCCATGTTCAGGAGTTCATGAAACACGTCCGTCCGTCTTACTGGTGTCTCTAATCCTCTAGCTGTTCGGCATCAATTATCCACATGTAAAAAAATACCTCTGGTATTGGCTGGGTATATAAATTAGCTGGGTATATAAATTAGCTGGCTATATAAATAAATGGTATATAAATAATGGTATATAAATAAATGGCTATATATATATAATTGGCTATATACATAAATGGTTTTATTAAAATAAATAACTTAAATCGGACCGGTTAATGGGCATCGAACGATTGGCTGGCTATATAAATTAGCTGGCTATATAAATCAATGGCCATATAAATTTCAGGACTTCTAGTATGATGCACATTTGATATTCCCAACCACAGTATATCTTACCAGTTACCAATATCCAGCAGTTTTCACTTGTCAAAACTATTGTATAACACGCGCCCGTGCGGGGGGGGGGGGGGGGGGGGGTGTTTAGACACCCCTCCGGTTTTTCGAGGATAGCGAAAAAACGGCGGCGCAGAGGCCGTTTTAGGCACAGCTGTTTCGGCATCAATTATCCACATGTAAAAAAATACCTCTGGTCATCTCAGGTCAGGTCACCAGACTAGGTCACGTGACACCACCTAAAAAAATCTTGTGGTCTTACCAGTCAGTTTTTGGATGATCGGTTTTACACTTACAGGATTTCAAAAGGTCATATATATATATATATATATATATATATATATAATATATATATATATATATATCTACAATTCGTATATCTTGGATTTGTTTTATATCAACGACCTAAGGTCGGGTCAATTTCGTGACCTCCCCATTATAAGCCAATGGGAAATATTCAAATGCTTCCTATTCCAAGGATACGCAAGATATCAGTATAATGCCTTCTGGTTCATGTTATTATGGTCCATTCTTGATTACCTAACTGCCATTTTTGTTCAGTGACCCCTACAGGCTCAGCCGAGGTCATCCTAGGTCACCAACAGTGTTGTCAATAACTCTCGACATAATGACGATAGAGAAGTGAAACCGACACCAATGTGTTTGTCTCGTCGAGGCACGTCTTCCATATGCAACATGACCTACTTGGGTCACCACTTGACCTTGCCTTGACCGGAGGTCACATTTTTAAGTTGACCTAACCTGGTCAACACTTATATGATTCGAAGCGCCTTGACGAGACAAACACGATGACATCAACATTATTGCCTGTCTCTTATTAGGTAAAAAGCTATTCGGATTTTTTTTTAAATAGCCTTTTTGACATTGTATCAGCTCTGGAGCCTAAACCATTGACCTAAGCTAAAATCTGAGGACACCTTGCAGATTGCATTTTTCAAGAGCGTTCCATTGGTTTTTCCGTTTGTTCCTAGCTATTATAGTTCCTGTGATATTTGTTCTGGGTTTCTGGAGCGAGGTCCTAAAACTGGAAAATTTGACCTTCGATGACCTCTGCTGACCTCAATATTGACTTGAGGAAAAACAATACCTGAAGTACTTTCGAATGTGCTTGTCGAGAGCTTTGGAACGCCCTTTCCGCGTCTTTCTAGCCCTTTTGGTTTTCGAGTTAGAGGGGGTGTCTAAACACCCCCCCCCGCCCCCCGGCACGGCGAAGTGGCGCCGAGCACCGGCACGGCGGCGGTCAAGTCTCCCATTCTTGTGGACTCAAACACTCAAATGCTTGTCATAGTTGAACTATTAGTGCACGCTTGTGATATAAGTGGGACTCAGATGGCGGACAAGATTACCAGGGGCGGGGTCCAGACTCCAGCCCTCCCCAGATGGCCGAATCATACTTCCTGTTGCTCTTCTTCTATATCTTCGATTTTTCTTTGGGATATTGTAACGATCCTGCGTGTATTGTATCACCAGCCAGACCCCCCTGCGACCTTGTACAGCGGCCGATGTCACTGCGGCCGGTCACGTTCATATACCCGTGCCCCGGCGGCGGCGGCGGCGGCGGCGCGGCACAATCCGTAGCGGCACGCGGGGCTCCAGCGCGGCTCACATACGTGTGCCCCTAGCCAGGTCACTACAGATCACTACACTCCCTCTTCCTCAATTGCACAATTAATAACCAAACAACGAGTATGATCTAAATTATCAGCAGCCGGCCTGATAAAAATCAGGTGGCTCTCGGACCCTTGTCGATCGCCGCAAGGACGGCTCCACAGATGTCGCCACCCCCTGCTGCTCTGCTCGAGCATGCGAACTCGGCTCCTCCGGCGTGGCCGACGACCGAGCGACGGTCGGCGGCTGCGGCGGGCACCACTCCGTGGTGCGCTGGTCGAGCAGGCGTCCCAGGCTGACCCGGCCACGACCGAACGACGGTCGGCGGCTGCGGCGGCACCACTCCGTGGTGCGCTGGTCGAGCAGGCGTCCCAGGCTGACCCGGCCACGACCGAACGACGGTCGGCGGCAGTGACGGTGGCGGTGGCGGTGGCGACACGTCGCGGCGTTCTCCGTCAATACACGCAGGATCGTTACAGTGGCGACGAGGATCTTACTCAAGCAGAGAGAGAGAGAGAGAGAGAGAGAGAAGAGCTGGAGCTGGACGAAACGCAAGTATGGTACACGGAGCTCTGGGTGAATTCAATCCTGGCGTGAGGAAATCGGAAGCTATTTGGAACGCTTTGATTTCTATTGCGAGGCAAATGGAATTTCCTCCGCAGAACGGATCAAGGCCGTTTTTCTCTCGACAGTAGGACATGTCACGTTTGATAAGATCAAGGACCTATTGCACCCTACGAGTCTTGGCAGTGCTTCCTTGGCCGACATTCGGGACAGAGTTGCTTCTGCATTTCAAGCCTCAAAGCGTAGAAATAGCTGAACGTTTCAATTTTTCAAGCGAATGCAGCAGGTGAATGAGTCCGTGGCTGAATATGTTGAAATTCAGCCGATGTAAAAGTTGTTGCGTTGTCTGTACACAGCATGTCAGGCAAGCCCCATCTTGCAAACATTGCTCGGAATTTGCCGATAGTTGGAGTCGTTGCGATACTGTACATGACCTCTGCTTCAATCCACTTAGAATGGCTATCCACTACCACAAGCACATATTTGCCTTTCTCTGTTCTGCAAAATCGGCATGGATTCGGGACATGCTTTTCCAGGCCACGGCCATGGATGTAACTCACGATGTGGAGGCGAGTCACGACTCTCCTGACAGGCAGCACACTCTCTGACGACCGCTTCAACGTCTTGGTCGATGCCGGGCCACCAGACGATGCTCCTCGCCAACGACTTCATTCTCCGATGCCAGGATGACCGACGTGCAGCTCCATTAGCACAGCTCCTCTGGCAGCATCTGGAATGACAACCCGATGACCCCACAACAGCACACCCGCGTTATAGACAGTTCATCCTTTTTAGCCACAAAGGCTCTTAGGAAGTCAGGGACTTCAGCAGGCCAACCTCCGAATTGTACTAAACGCATGACCTTTGACAAAATTGGATCCCGGCTAGTTAGCTTTGCCACTTCTTTAGCGTCTAACCATCCTTGATCTACCAGCAACACCAATTCTTCAGGCTGAACCCCTGTTAGTTCGGCATCTAGCCAGTCCTGGTCCGCTTGAAGCACTAGTTCTTCCGGCTGCGCTCCTTCAATGTAGGGACAAGGCAGCCTACTCAGTGCATCTGCATTAGCAATGTCGTGAGTTCGCTTAAATTGAATGCAGTAATTGTACCCAGATAACTTCAATGCCCACCGTCTGATCCTTCCTGATGCCATCTCCGGCAACGCTTCGTGCTGCCCAAACAGTTTGACGAGCGGCTTATGATCTGTGACGAGGAAGAAGGGACGAACTACCCCGCACAGATACTGATGGAATTTTGTAATTCCCATGACAACGGCCAGACCTTCTCTCTCAATCTGACTGTACTTTTGCTCTGCCATTGAAAGTCTCCTTGAAGCAAAAGCTATGGGCACCTCCCTGCCGTCGGAATCAACGTGAGCCAGTACTGCTGCAACTCCCTTGCATGAAGCATCAGTGGTAAGTACCAGCTGTTTTTCCGGATCAAAATGAACCAACAACGTGTTTGAGGCCAACGATTGCTTCACAGCACAGAAGCTCCTTTCTTGTGAGGGTCCCCAAGTCCAGTCTGACCCCACTTTCAACAGATCATATAATGGTGACAAAACATGAGCACGGTGAGCTATGAATCGTGAGTAGTATGTAACAAGCCCAAGGAAGGACTTGAGTTCACCGACGTTGGCCGGCCGTGGGGCATCAAAGATGGCTTTCACCTTGTCAGTAGTTGGCCGAATTCCCTCTCTGCTCAATCGATGTCCAAGATATTCCACACTGTCCTGGAAGAAGGCGCACTTGCTCTCGCGGACGCGCAGGCCCGCGACCTCCAGACGCCTGAAGATGGTCTCCAGCACTCTCCAGTGTTCTTCCTCTGAATCGCTGCCCACGAGAACGTCATCAAGGTAAACAACGACATCAGGCAGCCCACTCAGAACACGCTCAATTTCCCTCTGGAAAACTCCAACAGCACAGTTAACTCCGAACGGCAGTCTGGAATACTGTAGTAACCCGCGAGATGTGTTGATAGTGAGTATATCTCGTGAATCTTTGTGTATCTTGATTTGGTTGTAAGCTTGAGCCAAATCAATTTTTGACCACACTTTCTTCGGCCCTAGTTAAGCAAACATTTCTTCAGTTTTGGCAGTGGAAATTTGTCAAGTTTGACGGCCCTGTTAGCGGTCAGTTTAAAGTTTGCACAGACCCGAATCCGCCCATCTGGGCGCACTACTGGTACAATGGGGGCCGCCCAGCAGCTGTCCCGAACAGGAACCAGCACCCCACTTTTTACATCTGCATCCAACTGTTCTTCTACTTTTTGTTTGTATGCAAACGGCAATGAGCGTGCCTTGAAAAACTTAGGCACGACATTTCTATCAATATCCAGTCTTACTTCAACACCTTTTAACGTGCCCAGCCCCTCACGGAACACGGTGCCATACTTGCTTTTCAGCCGCTGTAGAGGTGAAGTCCTCAGGGCGTGTACCTCAGACCAGCAGATCTGCATCTTCTCCAGCCAGTTCCGACCCAGGAGACACGGGGCCGATCCTTTGACGACCACCACCGGTAGTTGCCTGTGTAGCCGACCTTTGTGTGTCACATCAGTGTAAAATTCACCAAGCACAGGTATGACGTTGCCCGTGAACGACTTCAATTTGATTGCACTGGCTGTCAGATTAGGACGATTTTGAAAACGAAGGTACGTATGCTCATCAATCAAAGTCACGCCAGCCCCTGTATCCAACTCCATGTTGACCGGCGTGTTACATATCTGAACAGGACACCAAATTGGTGGCGAGCTCACCTGGGCACGGTTCACCATGTACACAGGATGACTCGGGTCCGATACGTTTTCAAATTGAACCAATTCTTCCTCCCCTTGAGCTTCGGACACCCCCTGGTGATGAACTGCAGATCCTTGCTGACGGCAACATCTTGAAATGTGACCCATACGACCGCACTTGTAACATTTAGCCGACTCAAATCTGCATCTCCCACCATGCCGGTTGCCACAGCGCCAGCAGGCCTGACTGTACTTAGCTGCATCAGATGATCTTGGTGCTTGCCTGGCTCCTGTTGTGGTGCTCCTGTCTGTCCTCCCGGGCCCGCTGTCCACCCGGTGAGCAGCAGCCGCCTCTCCACTGAAACAAAAAGCCTCCCTCTGCACTGCCTCCATCGCTTTGGCCTGCTGCAACGCAGATTCAAGAGTCAGGTCACACTTGCTCAACAGTTCCTGTTGACTTCCCGCACACAGTTTATCGCTGTGTGCGGGAAGAAGTCACTGGAAGTCGAGATGAGTGTGCACTGTCGACGATTTAGTCGACGGTGAACACTCATCCGCATCCCACCGTTCGTTCGTGCACACCTTCCAGGGCTTCGCTCTGCCTTTGCAGCTGCTCGTGGATATTTCAGATCTCTGCCTCTCCTTCATTATCTCTCCTAGAATGTCGATCTTTCACTGCATCCGCTCGAACTTGGCTCCAAAAGGATTCCATGACGGATTTTCGTCTGGCATTTATTCGTCGGGCATTTTTCGTCTGCATTTTTTCGTCCGCAGATTTTCGTCCAGGATTTTTTTCGTCTAGCATTTTTTCGTCTCGCATTTTTTTCGTATGTACTTATTTTCGTCTTGCAAGGTTTCGTCGACACAATTTTTCGTCTACGCAGTTTTTCGTCTATACAATTTTTCCTCTCACCATTTTTTTCTTTTACGCAAATTTTCGTCCCGCAATTTTTCGTCTGCATATTTTCGTCTACGCAATTTTTCGTCCACGTATTTTTTCGTCTGCACAATTTTTCGTCTACGCAGTTTTTCGTCTACACAATTTTTCGTCTCAACATTTTTCGTCTACGCACATTTTGGTATGCACAAATTTTCGCCCTGTATTTGTCCTCCACGTATGTTTTTCGTTTGGGCAATTTTCTTAGACACATTTGTCGTCTGCATTTTTTCGTCCGCAGATTTGCGTCCAGGCTTTTTTTCGTCTAGAATTTTTTCGTCTCGCATTTTTTCGTATGTACTTATTTTCGTCTTTCAAGGTTTCGTCGACACAATTTTTCGTCTACGCAGTTTTTCGTCTATACAATTTTTCGTCTCACCATTTTTTATTCTACGCAAGTTTTCGTCCCGCAATTTTTCGTCTGTGCATATTTTCGTCTAAGCAATTTTTCGTCCATGCATTTTTTCGTCTAAGCAATTTTTCGTCTACGCAGTTTTTCGTCTACACAATTTTTCGTCTACGCACATTTTGGTATGCAAAATTTTTCGCCCTGTATTTGTCCTCCACGTATGTTTTTCGTTTGGGCAATTTGCTTAGACACCTTTTTCGCCTGCATTTTGCCGCTGTCCTCAACACATTTTTCATATCTGCAAATTCCTGTAGCTGCGAGCCCTTTCCACGTGTGATTCCGTAGCCCTGTTTGGTGAATATCAATGCTACCATGTGCGCTAATTTGCCGTGCACGCAACTAGCGCGCTTTTCGCTACATTTGACACTACTCTTCATTCGGCACTACATAATTTGACGCCACTCTTCATTAGGGTGACCATTTTTTCGACTTTGGAATTTTTATTGGGACGCCCCCGCAAAATGTGATGTTACTAACACAAACCACCTGTAAAATGATTTGGAAAAAATATTAATGTTTAGAGGTAGCGCAATGGCTGCAAAGATTACACGGCCCTCTATTAGCCCGCCATTGACTGGGGGCGTTTAACGCCCCCCTGATGATTGTTCGTAATAACTCAACAACCAATAGCGCTACCAACGTAAAACTTCGGGTACCTTCTGCTACATCGATTTGACGTCTTCTGTGATTTTTATTTTATTTTCTCTCTTCTGTATTTCACAACATACATTTTTGTTTGACACCAGCGGAGGGTCTCCGTACGCAGCTGGCGCCGGAGACAGTAGCAAGCCGAGTGAGGCTAGCTTCCCGCCGCCGCCGCGGCAGCGCAGGCAGGCTGATCAGCTGCTGGTATGACGTCAGGTGAGGACGTCACGCCCAAATCGCAGTCTGGAGGTGTTTTTCGTCAACCAAAAATGGTTAGCTCTCAGGCGAGCACAATGGTTAGCTCACAGGAGCTCCAGACACACAATACATTGCAAGTTTGTACAGATGTGAAGTGACCCTCTGCCTGAGGGGAGACAGCTCTTTAGTACCCCAGGCGGAAGCGGCTGGGCGCGTCCGCGGGATTAACCAGGGAGGGCACATACCGATAAATGCAGCGGCGTAGACGGAACATTTCACACATCAGGGCGAGCCAAGGGGGGGGGGGGGCACCGTACCTTATGGATGTTAACTAGGGCCGCGGAGTTATCGATATATACCGTGGTGCAGGGATCTGCGAAGAGGGTCGCTGACAGCCGCCGCCAGCTCCGCGTGGTAAATTGGGGTGTTAGTAGACTAGGGAGCGGCAGCGAGACCTCCTCGCCTGAGGGGTCGGCCAGACCCAGCTGGCCAGGTGTCGCGTCAGAGGCGAGCCAACGAGTGTGTTGACGGAAGCGGGCATGGTAATCCTCTGAGTCAAATTCCCATGGGTGTGAGAGGGGGCCTGCTTGGACCAGCTCAGGGAGGACCGGTGAGCGGTGTAGCTAGACCGGTGAGTCGATGACGATTTGGAGAGGTGACTTTGCAACTGGTCATATGAAATTGAAGTACCCGACCAGGCGCTCCGCAAACAGAGAGTGTGAAGGGGCCCGGGAGAGGGCTGAGAGGACCCTGCACTAAATCACGTCACTGATGGTGAGCCGGCGATTGCGGACGTCGAGTCTGATGCCCAGGTAGGACAGGTGCTGCATGGAGTGTAGCACCGACTTGGCGGTGTTTACACGCATACCCCAGGCCCGGAACAGGGCGGGGATGGGGAGGAGTAGGGAGGGGGCGGGCGCAGTAAAGAGGAAATCATCCAAATACACGGGCGGTGACGTTGGGAAGGTCACGGGTCACGGCGCGCGCCCCCTCCCTCATTACCATCTGCATGATCCCAGGTGCAGTGCCCAGGCGCATGGGGAGGACCGTCCAGAGTTAGTTTTGTCGTTTGTAGAAGATTCCCGTGAACCCCTGAAGGCGAGGGTCGAGTGGGACATGGAAGAAGCCGTCATGCAAATCAATCTTTATTGCATAACGGGCAAACCCGTCTGCCAGCACATCCATGGGACGGAGAAGGTGGTGACAATTTTCGAAGAAATTTCTTCATTTTTGCACACAAGACAAAAACGATTTATAAGAAGGTACCCGAAGTTTCACGTTGATAGCGCTATTAGTTTTCAGCTATTGTAAATATTCATCAGGGGGGGGTTCTCCTTTTTTCTCATTTATTTTTATTATTTCTCCTCCGGTCATGTCGGAGTCCGGGCGGCACAGGAGTGAGTAGCACTCAGAAAACGCAGCACACGCGACAGCTGCTGGGACCCGACTGCCGCTCAGTGTTGCCGCGGCCAGATTTTACAGCGTACCAGGATCGCATCCAAATCGTACCAGATTGGCTGTGTCTGGCTGCGTACCGTACCAGATCGTAGTAGGTCAAAATGTTTATAATTTAGTACTATAAAAATAGCCATAATTTCGGTATGTACATGCTAGCAAGTAATTTATGACCCATTTGACCCAGTAATTCGACCCATTCGTCTCCCCTAAAGGCCCCCTGAAGGCAGAAAGGCGCCCTTCTGAAAGCCCGAATTGTATACCTAAAATTGGCCTAAAAGTAGAAAAAAAAATCGAAATCCTGCCTTCGAGAGGGGGGGGGGGGGGGGGTGGCACTCCAATGTACCGTCGAGATTGGCGATTGCACCCAGGATCCTAGTTCTTACGCCCTCAAACATGCCCCCCCCCTCACCGAAATCCGTCACTGGTCAGTGATTTTTAATATTTTCATCAGCGCTGCTCACCTTATCGAAGAACAGGATGAACAGGCATCGGAACGGGATGAACAGGTATCGGAACAGGATGAACAGGCATCGAAGAACAGGCAAAGCGGCACCGCGATTTCTAACTGATTCCTCGGTAGTCGGTATAGTCCTCTGCTGTTATCGGTCCACGCGCGCTGTAACACAGGTCAGGTCCGGTTAGGTTCGAGCTGCAGCGAGCATCTAATTTAGGAGACATGATTTAAAACTATACATGGAATTTTTTAGGTCAATTTCCGCTGGTGAATTTTCATAATAAACGAATTGATGTGAAACAGGGCAGCATTGCATTTAAGCCGGTTTGTGGTCAATTACAAGCAAATGCGATGGAAAACATTTATAGGCTATTCATGTAGGAAATTAAGTAACGACTGGAATTAACCTGGAGTGAGCCTTGTTACTGGCGAATCATCTTTGACTTCATGGAAGCTGTGGGCGTCCACTCGTGGCAGGAGGGCGCGACTTGTTGCTTGGCGAGGATCAGGGAAGACACTGTTCCCACCTGGAGGCGGTTCCGCTGCTGCGTCTTGATTAGGTTCAGGCTGGAGAAAACTCGCTCCGCGGCCGCGCTGGAGTGTGGCAGGGACAGGAGACCCTGCATCAGCTGGGCTACCTTTGGGAACGCTGCCTCGCCACTGCCATCCTTCAGCTTCTTCTTCAGCTTCTTCACCTCTGCCCAGTACTCACACGCTGGCTTCTCCTTGTCCGGGAGCTGCTCCTTTGCTGCCTGCTGGAGTCCTCGCCACTCCGAGTTCAGGGCCTCGTACTCGGTCTCTTCGACGAGATTGGGGAATCTCAGCGCCAGCGGTACGATGGAGGGCGCCTGCGAGGTCGGGTTCAGCAGCTCCAGAAGCTCCCAGGTCTTGTCGCTGAAGTCGAATCGTCGCCGGATCTGCTTGCAGAGCTCGGTGTAAAACATTTGCACACGCAGGCGGAAGGTCTGGACCACCTCCTGGGGAACAGACTCTGAGAGGATGACGGCCTCGACGTTGGCGCCGCAGTACATCTGCTCCAGAGGGAGGAAGTTTCTGGGATGATCAGGACTGACCGTCTCCAGTCGCACACCTGGCTCGGCACGCAGGAAGTTGCTGGCCACGGAGAGGTAGAGCTTCAGGAGCGCAGCTCGTGCATACTGGATCTTGGATGACTCTGACTGGAACACCTCGTTCGCCCTCGTGATCAGTGGGAGAACGTAGCTCAGGAACGCGATGTACATCTTGTATATGGGGTCGCGGAGGGCGTTCAGGATTGTCCGGGCGGCGAGGAGGTGATCCTCGTCCGCCGCCTGCTGGAAGAAGAGGAGTAGGGCCGCCCACTGCTCGTACATCCTCTTCACCACCGCCTCGAGGGAGAGCCACCTCGTCCTACAGGGGCGCAGCAGCCTGTGGACTGGGACGTTGGCGAGTTCCTGCACAGTCTGGTACTCGAGGAGTCTCTTCGGGCTGTTGTTGAGATAGCTGTACACGTCTCGGGCTAGATCCTCTATGGTTGAAGGCAGCTTCATGCACGCTGCGGAGGCGCACAGGTGCAGGGAGTGACATATGCAGCCGGTGATCAAGATGTGCGGCAGCTCTCTCTTAAACAGTGCCTGCACACTCTGGTGACGCCCCATCATGACGCTAGCATTTTCGGCCGCAAGTCCAATCATGTTCTTCAGTGGCACATCGTTAACGGACAGCAACTCCCGTGTGGCGTCATACAAGCCCTGGGCGGTCGCATCCTTCACCTCCACCAAGTCCAAAAAAAGGTCCCTGGTTTTGCCATCTCGATCGTCAAAAACTCGCGCCACAATGGCAAGAGATTTGCTCGTAGACCTGTCAGTCGTCTCGTCCAATATCAGCGAGAATGGGTTATTGCGCATGAGTTCACTCACTCTTTGCTTCTCCTCTGCTCCTATGACGTCATTAACAGTCTTAGTTGTCCTCGTTCTGGCTGATTTAAGCTTTTTCGCCACCTCTGAATCTGGGCATACCTTTTTGACTAAAGGCACGAGATGGTCGCTTACCGATATTGGCAGATTATGTTCAGCGATGAACCCCGCCAGCAGTAGCTCGCCCTGGGCTACATCGTCCCGATGTTTACCGTGGCCATGCTTCTCTTCCGCAGCGGCAACGAAGGCTGGTAGCTTACTACAGCCTGCGGAGCCGGCTGCGTTCTTCTTGTGACCCTCAGTTGTCCCGTGTCGTTTCAGATGTGGCAGCTTGGCCGTGATCTCCTTGTTGCAGATCTTGCAGAACGCTTTCGCGCTATCGTGTTTGGACTGCACCAGCCAGCCTTTTAGTTCCGGCTCGTTTTCCCACTCCTTACGATACTTTTGTTCATATTCCTTTCCCATCCTGATTCCTCACGGATTCAGATTGTCATTCCGTTGGATCGCTCACAAATATTCAAATCAGTGTCCCAAATTGTGAAATTGTGAAATAGGCCTCCGGTGGCGCAACTAGAATTTGATTTCAGCGTGGGGCTTGCTTGCACTGGCAAAGATGGTTTCTTTACGGGGTGTCGGAGTGGGAAATTAGAGCCAAAAAATGATATGAGAGGTGAAATTGGAGTAAAAGACCACGGTCAAAATAGCAGAAAGAGGGCAGTTTTGTTGTGCATCGTACAGCAAAATAGTTTCACAATTGTACATGGTACGTTATAAGCTTGGTTTAAGGTCCAAACAATATGCAATGCTATGCTGAGAGTGCCAATCTTCCAAGCAAAATACATTTATCCAGGAGTAAAAATGAGCTTGCAATGAAGGAGTGAAAAATTGCCACAATTATATGCCAGTGAGAATGGAAAATTATTATTTGTTGGGTGTCGTTTAGTTTTCCAACCAAATCGCACAATTTTGGGACACTGATTCAAATTAGACTCTTTCCTTAGCCCTTCGACCGTCGACGCAACTCACATTTCACTGTTCACAACACAACTCGCAACACAACTGCCTCAGCCTGCAGCCGGCGGCCCGGCCTTGGCAGCCGGCGTGGCGCGCGAATTTTCCACTTGTTTACTTCTGCTAGCACACAACAGGAATATTAATAATTCCGAATCCGATGCATGAAAAATGATGATAAGAAACACCATCCTTCCTGACTAAAAGAATTGTTTTTTTATTTAGCTTGAAAGAAATATTAAAATGCCAAAAAAATGCATTTCTGCGAAAAAGTACCAGATTTCGTTCCGGCGTACCTCCGTACCAGAAAGGTCGAAAAAGTACCAGATCTGGTACGATCGTACCAGGACGGCAACACTGCTGCCGCTACCCACGGGGGCGCCAACCTCTGACGTCACGCGCAAATTCCAATCAGCTGTTGTACGGTTAAACTATTTATCGGATTGAGCGCGCCGCCGCAGTAGAGCTGCAAATTTAGTGGACACTCAAGCCACCGAGTGGCGGTATTTAACGACCTGAGTACTATTGTTGATTATAATAGCTAAAGAAGCATTATTCAAGCTATGTTGTTAAATTAATTTATTTGGCTTGTGCTAGCATTTCTTTCTGTGAAAATAAAAGTAAACAAGTGCAAATAACTTCTTACCAAAATAAATACTATTTATTATATAGTATTTATTTATCTCATGAGTCATGTCATACTCATGAGTCATGTCATACTCATGAGTATGCACGCACGGATTATATGAAACCGTACTTGCTTTCGAGTCTGTAGTCTCTATTCATATTTAGTCCCTTTTACCTTTTACGAAATTATTTGGATACTTTCGTTGCAATACATATCAAAGCAGGAATGCCACAGTGGAATGTCCAGCCACTGTACCTACAATTTTGTTTAAGTTTGACATCTGAATGGGCCCGTATTACTGCGACGGAAGTCCTATTCCACCCGCAGTATCCGAAGTCTTCATAATTAGATTACACCTTTTGCAATATTCTCATTTCTCTCCAAGCACATACTTTAGCTTGGCCTTCGCTGATGCAACCAGTTAGCGTGTCCCTTCCCGGTTAAAAAGGTCCTGCTTTTCCTGCAGAAGTTTCTACCGTCTGGGAATGGTGCAAAGAAACCAGATAATTTCGCCGTTGCCGAATATTTCCATCATGCGTGGGCGAGAGGTCATCGACATCATATTTTGTTTTGCCAAAGATACGCACGCCAGTAAAGAAAAGGGACAATAAATAACCAGCATAGGAAGTAGGAACATAATCAGAACATACTATATTATACTGGCATATACCAACAGTAACATGCCTACTACATATCACGCATTTACATGCCGCATCATCGCCTATTTCAACTATTAGTCACCTATTTAATTTGACAGCTATCCTAATAATCACTTCTATCCTAATAAAACATACGCATATGCGCATACCCACACAAATGACGCAAACGAATATCAACCAAACGAAACGAAACGAATGACCGATATCGGTGATACGTCGACGATATTCAGACGTTGGAACCGTGAGCGACAAATACATCAGCAGCTTTTACGAAGCATAAATACACGTGGAAACATCGAGTCGATTGCTACATAACAATAAAGGCACATGATGCGTGCCAGCACAAATACAAGCTCAAACATCTCGTCTCCAGCAATGCGCTCACAAGTAAAATTCAAGTTTGATAAATCACCGGATATGTCAATCTTTTTCAGACAGCATACCTCACCACTATCTGCAGCACGCAATCTATTATTGCGCAAAGACAAACTACATGTCGCATACTACGCTTTGGAGTTTTTGGGCACCTCAACTGCTCGGGTTATTGGCGATAGACTGTGTGTCTTGTAGACGACACAATGCTAGTGGCGGTGGCTGCCAGGGCCATCATCACGTTGTTGCCCCGCAAAGGGCAACAACGTTTTCGAAGTTTTCGACGAAGTCCTGTGTCAGGCGCGACGTCAGGATGTACTGAAGTCCATCCTTCTGCCGTGAGCAGAGGGCGCTGTGGAGACCTCGGAGGGCAGTCGACGACATGATAAAGCCGTTCTGGAAGGGCAGCAGACCCTTGTGTTTGCCCACCCGGGCGTCCTGCACCAGCTTGGTGAAGGCCATCAGGGAGTCGTACTGCTCCTCGAACGCCTCCGGCACGCCGAACCCACAGCGGTGCCTCATGGAGTCCAGGGGGTAGCGCGAGTTGAAGACGTCAAACGCGCGGTCGACGGCGATGACGAACTCGGCCTGCTCCCTGTACTCGTCGCCGAGGCAGTGCTGGATGGCGCGTCCCACCGTCTCGCTCAGCGTCTGAGCGGCCAGGAAGACGCGCTGACGCTCCTGGTTCGCCACCTGGCAACAGATCAGGGAATACAATTGTGAGATAAGTAAACGCACACATTTACACATTTACTGAACTTGGCGTTGCAAGTGATAATCATATAACTAGCATCTACAAATGAAAAGCTGCATACATGACATCATATAAAATATAAATACCACTGGTGGAAGCCCGCTTAAGTGGGAAAAAAGATCGCATAATTAATAGTTTTGGAAGCAAGTCAACATACAAGTAAGGAACAAGTATCGAAACATTTTCGCCGACTCGACATGTAAGAGCTCCACATTCCATTTAATTAGCAATTATGACTGTATTAATGCAAAATACATTGCAGTGTGGCTGAACACAAGTCATCACACAATGATACTGCAACACATGCTATTATGGTATTGACTCAAACGCAAAAATGAATGATTGTGAATTAATTATTCCTGCTACTACCATCTGTTAACTTATCTTCACAGAAATTGAAAATACCGTACCGTGACATGCCGCATCGTCAGCTTGTGGCACAGCCGGAACTCGGCGGTGTCCAGGCTGAGCAGCTTGACAAAGAGCCCCTTGTCAATGACGGCCCCGGACGGCAGGCGCACGCCCTGGTCCATGATGTGGTTCCGCAGGAGCTTCAGCATGTGCGGCACATCGGCGAACGGGTAGATCTTCCTGAAACGGGGAAAATACGAAATCATATGGCAGGCACGTCTCCATGATTTGTTTTATCAGGAGGGCGGGGGGGGGTGGGGGGGGGGGGGGGGGGGGCACGTCCAGCCTTGGAATTTGGGCCATTTTCTGGACTTTTTGGGTCCAAATAATTTTGCTCTCTTCATATTTGTTCAGGAAATTTGCTCTTTTCGCCTGGTCTTACTGACATTGTAGTTAAATTATAATTCAATTTTCCTCAGAAGGATTTAATATCTATTACAAATCAGGATGTTTTTACTTTCCAAATCAAATAATTAAAACAAAAATGAAAATCTTAACTTGCCTGACAATACAATTTTACTCTCCACCTATGGATTTTTACTCTCCGGGACCAGGTCATAAAATGAAAAATCAAACACTGGGCACGTCAGTGGCGGATCTAGGTTTCTAGTTTGGGGGTGGGGTGGGGTGGGGGCAAACAATTGCGCTCCATTTCGTCAGCGAAAAGTTGTTGTTGTGGGGGGGGGGGGGTCGTCAACAGAATCGCATTTTATCTAGTGTAAACGGGTTTGCTAAGGGGGGCATGGTCTCCAGTGCCCCCCCCTGGCTACGTCCCAGATAGATAGAGAGCGAAGGAGCGATATATATATATATATATATATATATATATATATATATATATATATATATATATATATATATATATATATATATATATATATATATATATATATATATATATATATATATATATATATATATATATATATATATATATATATATATATATATATATATATATATATATATATATATATATATATATATATATATATATATATATATATATATATATATATATATATATATATATATATATATATATATATATATATATATATATATATATATATATATATATATAATATATATATATATATATATATATATATATATATATATATATATATATATATATATATATATATATATATATATATATATATATATATATATATATATATATATATATATATATATATATATATATATATATATATATATATATATATATATATATATATATATATATATATATATATATATATATATATATATATATATATATATATATATATATATATATATATATATATATATATATATATATATATATATATATATATATATATATATATATATATATGTATATATATATATATATATATATATATATATATATATATATATATATATATATATATATATATATATATATATATATATATATATATATATATATATATATATATATATATATATATATATATACACATATATACATATATATACGGTTATGTTTCAGACTACAAACACTGATAAATATCAAAAATGTAATACAATGTTACAGTTCAGTTCAAAAGCAAGTATTATATTTCAATTTAGTCATATAACCTTATAGTTGAGGGCGAATGAAGTCAGCATACTAGATGGGACAAGTAAGTAGTAACATAGGCCATTTTAACTCTCTTCATAGTTAAAATGGCCTTGTTGTTCGTGTTGTTCAAATTAACTTACCGGTTGGGATCGCATGGATGTTGGAACGACGCGACCTCCGGCTTGATCCCCAGCCCGACGTCGGACCACAGGAGTCGTCGGTTGGTGGGCGACAGATCGCAGACCGTGGCCACGACCTGGTAGCCGGCGTTCTCAACGGCGGCGATGGCAGCGAACAGGATGTCGCGGGTCATATCCTGGTTGAAGCCAAAGAAGACCGGCTGCTTCCAGTGGCTGCAGAGCCCGCGCACCATCACCACCTGGACGTGCTTCGTTGGTCCGTAGACTCGGTCCTCGGTCGAGTCATAGCAGAGACGCGAATCTACTGCCATTTCGTCGAATGACAGGACAACAAAACGTTCGATGTCTGGCAGGGTGTCGCGTAGGCTGCGCATAATCTTCAGGGATGTTTTGATCAGACCTGGTGGCGTCTGGAAGGCCTTCGTCCAGGTGCGAAGTGTGGTGAGACCGGGCAGGGGGAAGTGGAGCTTATCCCTCAGGTACCTGTAGCACTTGAGGGACACGCAGCGGATGGAGAGCGCTCTGACGATGTCCTCCTCGCTCCAGCATTCCTGTCTCCCGGTTCGCAGTCGGGTGACCTGCGTGTCGGTGAATACCTCACCAACAGCGCGACGCAGCTCAGCGAACTCCCGCTTCAGCCCGCACAGCTCGGCCTCCAGACGAGCCCTCTCCTGCTTCCAGCGCCTCTCAGCCGCAGCGTGTTCGCGGCGCAGCCGAGTCAGCTGAGCCGCCTTGGAGGCTACATACGCCTTGTGCTGCTTTCGAGCGGTGCTGAGGTCCCCCTTCCATAACCGACATCGCATTAGCGTTCGAACAACCGCCGTTCTGTGGAAAACAAAGTACACAAAACTTCATGAGATATGAGAAACAATAACAGTATTTGCGATGATTAGCTATACTGACAGCCTACGGCGTTGCATTTTAATTATTCATAACAATTACACCATACACATTGCTTCCCTTGAGCATATCTCACTATATATTAGATACTACCGTAAAGCGTCTGCTGATAATGATATGAACATTTAATACATCGAACATTATTTAATCAAAACGATGACAGTGGCAAGACATTTCAACTTAAAACGTGTGTTGCAACGTAACACTAAATCGACAAGAATGTTTAAACATTGTGCTTCAGTTATTAAACGAGTATCGGTGGTAATACTGATTACTGAATCGGGGTTACACCAAATACTTGTCCATAAAGCGCCCATTTCAACGACTGTTTTGTGAAATGCTCCATGAAACGAATTTCACAACAGCCCATTTAATTATCCTCGCTTAATAAAGCATAAGGAACGTAAGGTGATAATGACTTGCGTTTACAGCAATATCAACTGTCAATGCAAATTTGTCACACAAGCAGTGAAGGTTCTAAAGCTAAAATCTAAACACATTATTTAATGAACCTGTCGGGATGGCAATTGCCTGAATGCCCACAGGCAAGCGGAAGCACATATACACCGATAAGTCTTACCACACAGAAGCATGTGTTAATTACAGTCGCCTATATCAATAATATGAAAACTGTGATGTGTTCCTTACCGCGGAGATGACGCCCAGCGCGAAGTCCCAGACACTGAGCTGGGAGCACCAGGATTTCTCTTAGGAGTAGGACGGCTGGGAAACAAGGCAATGGACACGAGGATATAATGCATATAGGATTCTGACAAGGACTTTAACATTGCAGAAAAGTTATAACCAAATCAGTCAAAACAATTATCGGTACTGATTTATTAATGCAAATAAAGTACTTATTTATATTTCCAAACACAGAGGATAAACCAGTCGACAGGGACAGCTGTTATGTATCGAACCAAAACCAAACAAATACACAGCTGCAAGGTGCATAGAACAGGACAAAATGCTACATTTTACCGCACAATTTCCATGTGTCTGTACATCAAGGATATCCATCATCCATCATCAAGGACGATGCAATAGGTTTCACTAAGCCTTGTTTAATATTCCTTAAAGGGAGATAATCACCTTTTTATTTTGTTAGCAACAATTTATTTGGCTCCCGTTATGGTATTAAAATGATGTGATCTAAATTTAAGAATTAAATAAAAAAATATTCCCTAACTCAAAGTTGGAAGTTTGGGACAATTAATGATCGGTATTTTCACTGCACTATTGGAAAGCGCAACATTTGCATAAATCTGTTCAACGTTGTTGAATGGGCACTTATAAACAAATCGCCGACACTAAATAGGTCGCCCTCGGCCTCACCGCCACTGTTAAACTGACGATTTCAATGCACTTTTGTCAAATGATTGTTGATTGTTCATAAAAGTTTGGCACATATTCGCAAAAGATAGAGTGTAGGAAACATATTGCAGACCTTCATGATAAATGACAAGGCGTAGGGAGGCTAATATCTGAATTAGTTACCGAGTACTTGCTGATTATAAGCGTGGAACGCTTATCAACTATGACTTGAAATATATATCGGTAGGAATTTTTATATGCAAAATGTAATGAATTTACAATATATTTTGGTTTCGTCTATCGATTTCAGGTGCTAACTCCATTTGTGTGGAAAAAGGTGAGTATCTCCCTTTAATTGACTAGTGCCACAGTTTCCGCTGAAAGAGTTCACGATTCTGTTTTATCAACAATCTTGATCGAAATATGGTAGTTTGAATTGATTTGGAAGTTTCAAGCGCACAACTCTATTATAAATTCAACTGAATTCAAAACAACTGAAACTTCGTAAAGAAACGCATTGTAACACATTTGCAAGCTGTGTGACTGTCCCTCAATCTTTATATGTTCCACTCACCAGCGAGATCGAATCGGAGTACAGACAGGCGTCAGATCAGCGTCAGGCTCCGGGTCAGCGTCAGACTCCGGGTCAGCGGCAGACTCCGGGTCAGCGGCTGGCTCCGGGTCAGCGGCAGGCGCCAGGTCAGCGGCAGGCTCCGGGTCAGCGGCAGGCGCCAGGTCAGCGGCAGGCTCCGGGTCAGCGGCAGGCTCCGGGTCAGCGGCAGACTCCGGGTCAGCGGCTGGCTCCGGGTCAGCGGCAGGCGCCAGGTCAGCGGCAGGCTCCGGGTCAGCGGCAGACTCCGGGTCAGCGGCAGGCTCTGGGTCAGCGGCAGACTCCGGGTCAGCGGCAGACTCCGGGTCAGCGGCAGGCACCAGGTCAGCGTCAGGCTCCGGATCGGCGTCAGGCTCCGGGTCGGCGGCAGACTCCGGGTCCGCCCCCAGGCCCGGGTTGGCGGCATGCACCAGGTTCGGGTCGGTGGTAGACGCTCTGTGGACAACATATCCCGACTGATCCTCCGGGTTCGCAACGGGCAACAGCTGGGCCGGCTCAGACGGATGAGGGATGGGGTTTCTGGAGGGCTGGTGAAAATAGGACATGTTTCAGCAGCAGTTTGATCACACTGAACACATGATACTGATGGAGGGTTTAGCGACGAAGGAGGCTTAACCATCGCCCTGGTGGGGTGGGGAGGGGGGGGGGGGGGGCACTTGCCCCCCTAAGGTTTTTCGGGAATAGCGGGAACACGGCGGCGCGCCGCCAATTTGGCACAGCTATTTGGACATCAGTTACCCACATTGTGCGAAAATTTTGACCAAGTCATCTCAAGCCATGTCACCAGGTCACGCCAAGTGACCTCACCTCCAAAAATGTTTGTGGTCGTGCCAAAACCAGTGTTTGTCAGAGAAATTTGAAACTTACAGGATTTCATAAGGTCATAAGTATCTACAATTAGTATATCTCTGATTTGCTATATCGGTGACCTAAGGTCAGGTCAGTTTCGTGACCTCCACATTATAAGTAAATGGGAAAATATACGAATGCTTCCTATTCAGAAAATTTGCATTAGATCAGGTCAATATGTCAAAATCTTGTTATTTTAGCTCATTCATGATGAACCAGGTGTAATTGTTGCTCAGTGACCTCTGCAAGGTCGGCTGGGGTCATCTGAGGTCACCATCACTTTTTTTGTCATTAACTCTTGATATATTAAAAATAGAGACGTGCGAATGGCAAGTGCGAGTGTTTGTCTCGTCAAGATACATCGCGCCACATGCATCATAACCTACCTGGGTCGCCAAATGACCTTGACCCAGGCAAGTAACCAGGATTTCGTCCAGCGGGGTGCGGCGCCTCGAAAGGACCCCCTTCCCGAGCGCTGAAAGGGCCCCTTCCCAAGTGTTGAAAAGTCCAAACAAAACGGATGAAAAAGCATGTTACAAGGATGGAAAATGCAGTATGGCAGGTATGGCATGGGTCATACAAACTTTTAGGACCTGGAGTTAGCAAACTGCCATATCAACTTTGGAACCAGCGACACCAATTTGGAATCAGCTATACCAACTTAGAATATTTCTTTTCAAGCTCAAGACCCTCTGACCTGCACAGGGGCCCCTCTGACCTGCACAGGGGCCCCTCTGACTTACACAGGGGCCCCTGACCTGCACAGGGGCCGCTCTGGCCTGCACAGGGGCCCCTCTGACCTGCACAGGGCCCCTCTGACCTGCATAGGGGCCCCTACAACATGCTCAGGGGCCCTTATGGCCGGGCAAGGGCCTGTGCTGGCTGCTTTGTCGCCCTGCCGACATGCTCAGGGGCCTTTCGACCTGCCCAGGGGCCCCTCTGTGCTGGCTAGGGGCCCATTCGAGGTGTTCAGGGGCCCTCGAACCCACTCAGGGGCCCTTTCGGTCTGGCCAGGGCCCCTGACATGCACAGGGATCTTTTGAATGTTGAAGGGGCCCTCTGGTCTTTCAGAGAGGGTCCTGGTTGCCCTAAAGAGCCTCTGAAGTGCTATAAACTCTCTAAAGACCACACTTTGGTGGTAAAGAGCCGATGATACCCGCCCACTGTGGCGCAGGTTAACTTTGGAAATGTGACTGTAGTGACATGGTGAGTATTTGTAAGGCAGGTCAACAGCAAAGAAGTAAAGTAGAATATTGCCTGAAAAACATAGCAGTGAAAACACCACACAAAAAAGGCATCAGGTATTACATGCTAATATCAGATCAATAAATGACATGCATGAGCGATTCCAAGTATGTCAACATATTTTATTTTACAAAACGCTGGAATACACTCTGTGACATGTTTGCAGCAGTGGGCACTGGGCACAGTATACCTCCCACCCCAACTTCGAGTCAAAGAAACACCAAGTCACAGTCACTGAAGCAGGTGTGGAGGGAGTTGTAAGAGGACCTGACCATCAAAACCTGTGACAGCCTCAAGCCCTATGTGAAGGAAGTCATTAGTTATCACTGATACTTGCTTTCATTTCAATATAATGCTTTGGAAGTTGTACAAAAACAGTTCATGCAGACATTACATGAAACAAAGTGGCTCATAACTGTTTGCACACCTCAAAGATAGGGAAGGTAATGTATGTTGGGTAAATTAAGGTAAAATATTGAGTATCACTTACTGATTGATGATGACATGGACTCTGGACGTCACAGCCGATGTCTGAGGTGTTGGAGCAGAGCTTGCCTCCAGGTTGCCCTGCAGTAGAGAACAAATGAAGGAAGTTAATATTGTAAGACAATTTGCAGAAAGCAAAGGAACAGCCACCCACCAAAAGTTTTTTAAAGTGGCAACTGGCAAGGGACATATGCATTCCAGATATTTTTGGCAATCACACTGCACAATGCTGTGCTACATTTGCAAGTCTGAGGTTAAAATGTGTCCAGGGTTACAGCAGTCTATGTTAAACAAATGATTTACAGTGCATACATAACTTTACCCTACATTGACATGGCGTAAACTACTGTAACTCTGAGCAAGTCCTATTGATATACTTTTCATATTATTGGCAATGTAGTGTGCCAGATGACTTGACTTTTGATATATGTCCTTGGTGCCAGTCAGGCATGGATCCAGAATTCTTCCCAGGACTCAGGAGGGGGCGCAGTAATGGCTAATGGGTGCATGTGTATGGCCGGTCAAATTGTGTGGGGTGTGGGCACAAGCATCTTTTGTTGTTACTTCCAATTATCCAGTCTTTTTGGTAACACATAGTGTAATAGTGATAATGAAGCATGTTGCACAAATTTGTATGAATATTTGACAGCTTTCCGTTGAATTCAGCAGCCTTCAGGGGAGGGTGCACGCCCCAGTGCCACCCACCCTAAATCTGTGCCTGCGAGTGTTGTCTACATCATGAATAGCATGAAAAGACTGTAATTAGAACATGTTCAGAGTTACTGTAGTATACCCTAATTGGAATGCACTAACACCTCCTTTCCAGTAATAGTTCAGTAATTCATCTCCCAGTGTTGTGTTTGGTGACGTCATAGCTTTGGTATTACTGGAACACTTTTCGGTAACAGTGGGGCTGGCGTCACCGTCCGGGGCTGGCGTCACCCTCGCAGCCGGGCAATCAAATCAAGGTTCAGGTTACTATCACCGTTGTTGGTCTGGAGTCATGGGGAAGCTTAATGACGTCACCAGATACGAGTGAATCTTAGGCCGCCCCGATTTAATAGCTACGAGCGGTAGGCTGAACCGATCAGAATTAATTAAACTGAACTAATCTAACCTAACCCCGCCATTAGATCTGATCAGGTCGGCCTACAGCTCGTAGCCATTAAGTCTGATCGGGTCGGCCTACAGCTTGTAGTCATTAAGTCCGATCGGGTCGGCCTACAGCTCGTAGCCATTAAGTCAGATCGCGACGAAACCTACTGCTCGTAGCCATTAAGTCTGATCAGGTCCGCCTAAGATTCGCTTGTAGCCAGAATCTGGTGACGTCATTAAGCTTCCCCATGACTCCAGACCAACAACGGTGATAGTAACCTGAACCTTGATTTGATTGCCCTGCCTCGAGGGTGACGCCAGCCACACCGTTACCCACTTTTCTGTCTATCGTAAAAAATACTCTTCTTCTATTAGGGACCTCAAAAACACCATTAACTGGACTATTATTGCACAAATTACTGAACTATTGCCTCCTTTCCTTTATGTAATCCATGCCTTTACCATCACAATAGAACACTGCAGGTACACACCAACATGGAAATGATTCATTACCTACCTTGCCTTGAGACCTGGCATATGCAATGCACGCCCTGCAGACGTGGGTCCCAGATCTACCGACAGGAATGTTCAGCAGCTTACTAATCCACCTCGGAACGGTCTTGCTTTTTAGCGAAACGAACAAACACTTGCTTGCAGCGCCAGCTGCGCTGAAACGATCATGCTCAGGGCACGCACAGCGTTTGGGATATCTCATTTTATCTATCACGACTTATCTATTTAACTATCACGTCTATCACGACGATCGAAAACTCGAACGCGAACCGATAGATACAGCACGAGCTTGGTCACTGATCAGTGATTACTGAAAATATGGCGGGTAAGCAGATGGGAGCAGGGTAATAGAACAACGCAGTCACAGTGGGAGCGCAGTCACCAGCGGTGTTTGCTGAGAAGTGTGATTTGGAGCAGTAACCAATCAGCAACGACAATTCCCGTCGCTGATTGGTCAACTCTCACGAATCCGGTGTGCGCAGTACTCAAGAAACACGTAATTGTTTGTCAATACAGTAAACTTTGAAATGTGATATCTTAAAAGTCAAATTTTAAAGCGCGCAACAAAATTTTCCAAGATTTTTTTTGTCTCAAAATAAAACTCTTTAAATTTACTACTTAATGCTTTAAATAGACGACCCGACTATTTATGGTTCTTCAAAACTCAGAGATGCAGCCCAATATTTGCACACGACAGCCTTAGGCTTTCGAGCAAATTGAACCATGTTTCGACAAAATTTATGGGAAAACATTTTTATCATTAAAAAGCTCTTGAAATTTTTATCAAGATGTGAAGTTATCTATACCCGACTGTCTCCAGTTTTTGAAAAAACATGGGTTGCTGTTCAAAGAGAGTGTGCTATTGTGGTGTGTTGTACATTGGAGAACGGATTGTGAATATTTTCCAAATTCAATTTCAGCGACTAATAGGTGTTTTTCAGTCGTCAGTTTCTTGTGATTTCAGATATGCATTCAAAGTTGATCTCAAACCTTCGGATTTTCTACAACGCTGTCATTTGGAAGAGCCCACACCCTTGCCCCACCCTGCATTTTTATTTTGCTAATTAGACAGTTAAATTATAATTGCTTTCTTTTGTGTATATAAGTCTTACATATGAACGTTAATATAAATTAACTCAAATATCCATAGTCTAAATACCTTTTTAGTCTAAACAAAACAGCTGCAAAAAGTGATCACCATAGGGTCTGTGTTGAAGGCCGGCACTCGGCGCTACCTAGTATTCTATTTACCGTGCCGCTACCCTTTCGCGGGCAGTCGGGGGTCCCGCCAGCTCGGGTCGCCGCTGATTGGCTACACTCACCGTGACGTCATCCCTGAGGCGTGACGTCACCAGAATTTGCAATGGCGAAGCTAACATTTCTGTGCCGCCCGGACTCCCTCTGAGTTCCACATTGTAACACAATAACACATTGATAGACCTCCAACATGGAGGGAGCACAGCTCTGTTCGATATCTCGTACCTCCGCACGGAGAGAGCACAGCTCTTTCCTGAGACCGTAATCTGCACATACACTGATAAAAAAATGACACCCCTTCGACACCCTTTCAGGAGTCGGCATAAACCCACTCCCCTAAAACAAAAACTCTGGGTGTTCTTGTGAGTGTCGAAAAAACACCCTCGTGAGTGGTTTTGCGAGTGTCAAAATGACGCAATAAAAAACGTTAAGTGAACACCCCAAGAGGAGTCAAACTGACACTTAAAACAGAGTAGTTGGAACGGAAAAAACTCCCTGAAAACCCAGACACCCTTCCAAACGCTTTTAAAGGAGTCAAAATTACACTCAGAAAGGAGTATTTCTTCTCCGAAGTACTCTGTTTTCGGTGTCAGTTCGACCCCCTTTGATTATTCGGGAGTTTTTGTGGGTGTCATCTTGACACCCACAAAAACACCGTGTGAGTGTTTTTGTGGAGAGTGTTTTTTTGCAGACTCCTGGAAGAGTGTCATAAAGAGTGTTATATTAACACTCTTTGTGACACTTTCATGAATCTGCAAAAAACATTCTCTGTAAAAACACCAGGGACGGCTTGCGTGCGAGTTCCATACTTGAGCCACATTAAAGGCCGCGAATATGGTTGGCCGGTTTGTCCAGAAAGCATCAGAGTTCATGCGTGTAATTTTCGTGCCATTCACAAAAACCCATACAGCGACGGAACCACCCACCAAACCATCGACAGTTAATAGGTATCACCATTTATTAAAACGTTCGTGGCGCGTGACCATGCCTGCTCAGACGCGCTGCACACCGTCTTCTCCGGCACTTCAGCCGACCCTGTACCCCTCAGAACTTGACCCTCAGAGAAAAAACACCCAGAAACGTTACTGTAAGTGCTATACAGTCTAGTCTGCGACATATATTACACTGGCGTGACGGCGGCGGCGGCGGCGGCGTCAGTAGTCCTCCCCACATGCATCCGTCGTCACTTCAGTAAAGCCACCAGTCTGCCAGCCAGAAGTCTGCTATACCCCGAAGATGGCCTTTTCTAGGAGCATTATCAAGTTCCGACACTTGTCGTATTTTTGAGCAAACACGCAATGGGACGCCGTCAGCAGGAGCAGGGCTTCCCGCAGCCCCAGCCCCGCCACCACTTCCACGTGCTCGACGAAAAGGCTGATTTCGTCACCGTCACCGACCAGTGTCGGGCGTGGTCCCTGCTGCGAAGGCGAATCAGCCGAAGAAAGGACCTCCTCCATCGTGAGGTCGAGGCACGATAGAAGGTTTTGAACCTGGTCCCCTGAGAAGCATAAAAGAAAGTGTTGCTATAATTGTGCATGGTACCGATCTTACGAAGCGTGCTGAAATAAGTTTGGGAAGAGTATGAACATGCTGACAGGACGTACCACTCTAGAAGGAAGTGGATATTGGAAGTTAAAGTTTATAAAACAGCAGAGTAATCAACGTTTGTCAGTTTTCTGGCAATGAGCTATACTCGATCTTCTTAGACTGTGAGGTACATTTGACCGCTCCACGGCAGCGCTTGACGCCACGTTCGCTGTGTCGGGGGAGGGGGTGACCCTGTTCGTGCATGGGGTCAATTACTGGAACCAGGTGAAGCCTCCCGGCTAAGCATAGCTTGTTGCCGTTTGGCCTCCCTGGCTCCAGCGCCGGATGGTTGGGTGAAAGTTGAGGTTTTGGTCGCTACCCAGCCGGTCGAGGGTATAGCAGCGAAAGTCAAATTTGAAGACTAGGCCACAAGTGTAACGACCCAGTGGATTTGTATTCGGTGGATCGCGCTATCAGCAAAACTTCTCACCTTCCTCGCACTCTGTGTCCTTGGATATCTTGCTGAGAACTTCCCCCAGTCTGGCCAGATGCTCCTCCCGCCCCTCGCTCCGGCCGGTGATCAGCTGTATCTCTCTCCATAGCTGAAACAGTTACCGGCTCATCAGTTAGTATTATAGCTTTGGGGGTCCTCCAACATTTCCTCCCCTGTCTTTCTGGGAGGCTTGCTACACCCCCTTTATCTGATGATATTCATATAGGCATGAAATTACACATTCATGTAAATAATTAAGTAGGTATACGTACCGTCTCCTGTGGTTGGTGTGTTGAGCCATGAAGCTGTCCATGACATCATACAAAGCCCACCTGGGCCTCATTCTCTGCACTTCCTGGCTGCCTGATCCGCTTGGAGCTTGCACATTCTTGGCCTTCAATGCCCTCCTATATCTGTCTCTGAGAAGTCCCCCAGAGACGTTCAACTTCGTCTCCTGCAGAAAGTAAATTTAGGTGAATCAAGTAGTGAATTGAAGTGAATGATTGATACATCTATGTCATAAGACAGTAGACACCTGGGTAAGGGGATGCTGGTGGCCACTGATATAATTATGGTTATTTGTTCATATTCTGTCACTCACCTGTCACAGTTCTTCCAAAGAAGCTGGTGATCTCCATCCATGCATTTCTCTTTTTGTGTTTATCTTTATATGAGCGATGTTTGCAGTCATACAGGTAAGGGTATTCTTTCACCACCTGCATGAGGCGTTCCTCAGTATGTTCAGACCAATCGACTGCCATCCTCATTCTCTGCGCTTCCTGGCTACCTGATCCGCTTGGACTATACAGAAGTGATGAGCTTGGCAATCAGAACCTGAAATATAAACACATTGCAGTTAGTATGGATAGAAACAACTTTACTTGGCTGTGGTTGCATGTGTAGGGTAAGATGGTGCAACACGCCCCACCGGGGTAAACACCTCACCAAGATATCTTGGAATTTAAAAGGTCTCGGGAAAAATATTCTGCTCTACAAAACGAGCAACATATGGGCAGTGAACTCATAGGCGACATAATTTGAGTCGCTTTCCAGATATATAAATAAAAGTCTGTTTTTGGAGCGTTTTCTGTTATTTCAGTACTGCAATGGACCAGGAGCATTCCAATTCTCTCAACACTTTTCTTCCAGATAATTCAAGCCAACTGAAAGGTCAGAATCTGATGTAGGAAAAGGTCTATTGCTCATTTACGGGTTCATGCACGTTTTTAGGCTTGGCTCGCTTTTCATCGAAAGCACGCAATGGGGTAAATCGCCCCTTTTGTCTTGGGGCAAGACGCCACGTGCTTAACCGTTGATAACCTATTGTGCCTAAACTGTTCAACTGATTTTAACAATTGACAGGCCCAGCGAATGCATATTTAAAAGAGCCTTTGATTGCTTTTTCCGTTTGTTCCCAGCTATCCTAGTTCCCAAGATATTTGGGGAAATCTGAGACAGATTCCAGGAGTTACCAAGGTGACCTTTGACTACCTCTGTTGGCTTAAGTATTGACCTGAGCCACAAAATGACGCAATAGTTTCGACATTGATTCTGACGAGCTATCAAACGGTATTTTTGGTTTTCGCCGCCGGTCGGTATGCAAAAAAAAACGTGAACACCCAACCATTCGGAAAAGCCGAAGTCCCGGAGCTGTCGACTAACCTCTACATGCTGTGTATATGCCCCAGGGACCGTAGGTAGGTCAGTGTCCCTGGTGTCTGGGTGGTTGTCGTGCCTCTTCTCCACGGTATGGGCGCCATACAACTATATTATTGCGGCGCCCTTAAGCCCCAATCATCATCATCATCATCATATTCTCTTCCTCCACGAGCAGCCGGATATTTTTGTCCAGCCGACCCACTGTGGCCGGCTACGTGGGGATCCGCCCCAGCCATGACCTTGGGTCACCTCTGAGAAGAAGTGGTCTTCCTCATCGACCAGCCTGGGCAGGAAGGTTGCCATGTTGAGATGCTGGCAACGCATCACGGAGTTGAACCGGCGGTGCCATCCCTCGAGCGGCGAGCCCGTTGGGCGTCCTTCTGAGGTACAGCACGGCAGTCTGAGCCGGACGGCACGGCCGCGACCGACAGTCGTGCGCGTGTCCGGTGGGTTGGAGGGCACGCTCGTGACTCGTAACACGAGTCACACGGAGCCGGCGGCCCGGTACCAAACACACTACCACTGCTCTCACACACGGCCCTCGCACACATCCCAATGACACGGCAGAGGGGTGTGTCGGGGCGGGTGCCACGGTTACGTCCGTCGGCCAGAGGCGCCGCGCCCAGGAACAACCCCCCCCCCCCCCCCCCTGGACGGCGGCGGGAGAGGAAGCGGGGCAAATCCGGGGACAAATCTGGATTTTGGATTTTGATGATACTATAAACGATCTTTTCCCATCCCAGCCCCACCCCCAACTTTTCTGGAAAACCTACGCCCCTGAATTGATTGTTAGAGCGCATAGATGAGTATATCTCACCGGGTAAGGAGTCATTCTGCAGCAGATATGTTCGTCTGCCGTTGGCATCTCCTGACACCTGTGGATCGTAAATAAAGGTGTTTGTAAATATGAACGTCTTCCACTGTTGTTGGGACACATGGAAGAAGGCAAACATACGTATACAAATGTTATGCCTTCAATTAGAGTCCCAGGTTGAAAGGAATTACTTTTTTAATGTAGCACATGTGTATTGTAGGAACAATTATGAAGTGATAACGCTGTATCATGACATCAAGCAAAATTATGGGATACAAAACATCTGGTTGTTTCTAGCATTATATATCAATAGTTTATTGCAGACTTTTCAAATAGGAGGACCATTGCCAATGATTTAGTTTGAATAAGTCATCAACAATTTTGCAGTTAGTGTTATTAGTTTTACAATAGAGTATATCACTAACTGGCATATTTCACCTTCCACATGTGCACCATGTCGGGGTAGTTTGATGCCTCTGCATCGGACGGGCCAGGCGCTGCTGGCTGACTTTCACGTTGTTGGCCGTACAGTTGCTGCCCCAGAAACTCCCACCTCAATGGCGGGTTCCTCCGGACCATGTCCAGGAACACGGCTGTTAGTGTCCCACCAGTCGCCAACGTATGGACTGTATCCTGGTAGGAAAACGATGAATGCAATTGTAAGCATGGATCTGTCAGTACTCAGTAGTGAGTATAAAATCAACAATGTGCGTATATCAAATCACATAATGATATGTTTGACTGGCATTATGCCATATGGCAAATGTATCTAATAACCACATGTATACGCAAAGCTTCTTTTTAAGTCTGCTACTGACAAGATGTACACTGTTCCATGACTAAAGTTGAGCAGTATACTCCAATGAAAGATCATGACACGAGTCTCCCGCGGAACACAGAAGCGTTGTTGGGCACTGGTGTCCAAAATGAGGAAACTATGTCCTCATTGAAATACAGATTCACAATGTTAAAAAACAAGGTGTCAATTCTGGATTCAACAAAACATGCAAGGCTACATGCACACATGCAAAACATCCAAACGAAAATAAATAGTTGTAAGCCCATCAAGCAGAAAAAATGACAGCTGTCTGTATTATTTCACCAGGTAATAAGTTAAAAAGATTAATAATCTTACTCTTGTTCGAGGAATGCAATACCATACAGCTGGTTAGCAATCTTGAAAGCAGCAGAGACTATACATTTACAATTGACACTGTTGTCTGTTCATGACCAAATTAAGCGGCATACTACAATAAATCAAAATTAAGGCAAGTCATCCACAATGTTGTACTTTGACACACAGGTGTCCGAAAACAAAGAAACTATACTATCATTGAAATATAGCTTCTCCATTTCCAGAAACCAAGCTGTCAATACTGGATTGCAGGAACAGCATGCAATGCTACAACAAAGTGCTAAACACTGTTGGGTACTGTTCAAAGCCCATCTAGGCTAAGAAAACACTACTGATGATATAGTATTTCACATAATAATAATTACAACAAGATGATCGTCTTCTTGAGCGAGGCGCTCGATCTCTTCCACATTCCT
The DNA here is from genome assembly GCA_036785665.1 of Chirona hameri. NCBI lineage: Eukaryota > Metazoa > Arthropoda > Thecostraca > Balanomorpha > Balanidae > Chirona > Chirona hameri. Next base: position 35,558 of record JAXIVJ010006123.1, on the reverse strand, counting down.
GTTGAAAGTTGAGTCCGGTGGAGATCAATTAAAATGAATTATGGCAATTAATTATGACAAAGGAAATTAAATTATGCATATATCACACAATTATCGATCACCAGGACATTAAGACCAGAGCAATGACATCAAGCAAGTACATACACATAGTGACGTAAGGCCAAAAGAGCAGTAACATTAACCTGTTCACTAAATGACCAATCAATGTTTGTTCAATGGTCGATGAAGAGATGCCTTTACCTTATCAATTTGATGATATCCATGATAGCTTATTTACATTTCTTGCACAGACATACATTATTACCTTTGGAAGCTTGGCTGGCCAAACAGAGATCTCGCCTGTGTGGGTCGACTGGCAGCCCGTCCGCGTTGACGACCTCTGCCTCTTCCACGAGTTCCACCTCTATCGCTCACACTGACGTGCACTGTCAACCATAATACACAGGGACGTAGGAACGTCACAAAAAGTGGGGGGCCAGTGAAACTGTGATCTCGTTTTGAGAGAACCCCAACCCCACTGTGGAAGATTTCTTTGCAGATTTGGGCTGTTCTCGTCTTGGCGAACCTTTTGCCATCAAAACCCTTTCTCACCAAGTAAAAATTTAGATTTTAACCCAAAAAATGGCCAAAAAGTGAGGGGGCCATGGCTCCCCGGTTCCTACGTCTATGATAATACATCACATGTGCTTGTTTCTTTATTGGGGTATCAGGACGCACCGACTCCTCAGGTCAATTTGCGCCCATCATCACATGTGCTCTATTGAATGGTTGTCTGACTCCCAACAGGTAATTAGACACTGATGATCTCTGAGAATTAATGCATGCTTCTGATTCAGAAACATGTATTGTGCATAGAACATAATGGGACTAGGACAATACAAAAGTAACTTAATAGTTTCTTACACAGGAGATGGCTGGCTAAAATGAAGGCGTCTTGGCACACCTCGTCCTCTCCTTGGACCAGGATCGGTCATCTGAAGACAAAGAAGCACATCATTATTATCAACAATTTTGTTTGCAGTTTCTTCCAAGTACAAAGTTATTTACCTCTTGGGATATTTGTTCACAACAGTCATGTGTGTATGAACTGTATTAATAGTAGTGACTGAACCTGAAGTTTTGCCTTAGCTTGAGCATACAACTTTTTATTTTGAGGAATATGCAATTGGTTTTCTGTCCTGTGTGGAACGAGAGACCTGTTCAAACTACGCACATATGGACGCTGGGAGCAGCTCTAATCATCAATGAAACCTGATTTCCACAACCAGGCTGCACCAGCAAATTTGTCATGTTTGATGTTACCAGTTTTATATTGTCTAAATTTGAATTGTCCAAACACAATAAAGCTATTCACAAACCTACAGCGCTTTTCGTTGTCGATGAAAAGGTTGTTAATTCACCCTAGCACGTACAAAAACATTAACGTATAAAGCAACATAAACTCCGCTCCAGGTAAAGGCGGCCGTAACTAGACAGAATGGTTAGATTATTTTGTCTTTGGTGCGTCACTTTCCATAACATCTTGTTGCCTCTGATTGATTGGACTGTAGTGGCGGTCGTTTTACATATCGAAAACAAAAAAAATAAGCAAAAAGAATATGAGTAAAAAAAAAACAACTAAAGGGGCTCCAGATGTGAATTTCATCGTATCCAACCATCACAACAATAGCTACTTATCGTAGGAAAAATAATTTTGGCAGTTCAAAACAGTAGGCACACTCCCTTTAAAGGGACATTCCCACCTTAACATTAGTGTTGAGTTGAGATAGCCAAGTTAGTGGATATGTAGTGAAACTTAGGGAGGTAACATTTAAAACAAACACAGTTATCTGGTCTTAGAGAAATTGAAGCGTGATTTTTAAATTTGGGCCTTGTAAGGCCCACCCTTATAAGGAGTTTTGTTCCGGTGACGTCAGCTCTCGTTATGGCTGAGTGTACTTGTTTGGAGAGAAACCTTGATTTTCTATGATCGCGCTGCTCGATGGACGAATTGTTTCACGCCGTGCTGACATGACTCGTTTGGAGCTTTTTAAGTATAATTTCGATTAAAACAAGCATGCCTCGAATGCGCTGTGTTGTGTGCGGTGAAACGAATGTTTCAGCTACAGTGTTTAGGTGAGTGCGTCATGCTATTGAATTTACCGACAGGTCCCTATTTTCCTATCAACGTAGGTATTTGATAATTATGTTGTGATTTTCGTTTCTAATATCACAAGAGCATTAGCCAGAAAAAATGCCCTTTTTTAATAATGAATCTTAGCAATTGGAGACCTTATTTGGGTAATCAGTCGCCTATAGGGGGTTCTCACTGACGTCACTTTTTGGTGCCCGGCCACGATCGGCCGCCATCTTTGGGGACAAGGAGACGGCGTGTTAGTATATCATTGTGTTGGAAAGCGATAGGTGGAGCGGATTTGTGGCGGCGCTGAGACTTTTATTGAATAGTTTTGCTGGTTTTGTGTTGAGTCCGTTAACCCTGAACCATGTCTGGTGCCAAGAGAAGAAAAATTGATACTGCAAGTGGGATTTTGCCTGGCTATTTTGAGTCTGTTCCAGTTCAAGATGGTGTATCTCAGAATAGATACAAAGAAAAGTTAGATGAATATCTGGGTGGTGTGGATCCATATGAGCTACCAATTATGGACTGGGAAGATGATGTAGATCTTTGGCCAGCCGTCAGTTACGTGCATGTTGGTATGTACCTACTTTTTTCAAGCAGTGTATATACCCAGGACCAGTTAATGAACTACAAAAACTTGGACTGCTATAAGAAGTTTGTCAGTGGTTGGGTGCGAGAAGTCCTGGTAAAAAAAAATGCCAAATGGAAAAGTTGCATTGATTGCAAAGGTCAATCATTCTCAGAGGCTCTCCGAGAAGCCACTGATCCCATGGGTGGTGTGTGAGGTGTCCGGACGTGTGCTGGCAGCACACTGCAACTGCATGGCTGGATTAGGGGAAAGTTGCAGCCACATGGCGTCCTTGCTGTGGGCAGCTGAAGCTGGAGCAAAGAAGAGGGCTGCGGCGTCCAGTGGCTGCGGCGGCGGCGGGCCCCCGCCCAGTGGCTGCTGCGGCGGCGGGCCCCCGCCCAACTGTGGCTGCGGCGGCGGTGGGCCCCCGCCCAGTGGCTGCGGCGGCGGTGGGCCCCCGCCCAACTGTGGCTGCGGCGGCGGCGGGCCCCCGCCCAGTGACTGCGGCGGCGGCGGGCCCCCGCCCAGTGGTTGCGGCGGGCCCCCGCCCAGTGGCGGCGGCGGCGGCGGGCCCCCGCCCAGTGTCGGCGGCAGCGGCGGGCCCCCGCCTAGTGGCGGTGGCGGGACCACGCCCAGTGGCTGCTGCGGCGGCGGGACCACGCCCAGAGGCTGCTGCGGCGGCGGGACCACGCCCAGTGGTGACAGCGGTAGCGGCGACCGTGCCGGCCCAGGGAGGACCTCGCTTAGTGTCGACACCTAAGCATGTAGAAGGCTCAATAACTGTGTACGTGCAGGGTAAAGCAGTGAGATTTAGAATACCTAAGTGAGCAGGTTCTGCCTTATTCGGTGACCCGGAAAGAACGCAACATTTATAATCCCCGAGTGACTGGAAGGTAGCAACTAGCAACTGTCTGTCTCAACTTTCATTCAATGTTTGAAGTTTGTATTGTAAATGTTCGGAGACGAAAACGCATGTACTGATATCGGGAGCAGTCGGTTTCAAATATAAGTCACGTTTGTCCGATATATTTGTATATTTGATCATATAAACTACGCAACGAGGCGAGTTTTACAACACAAATAATCGGTCCAGCGGCACGAGGTCACACTTCAAGAGAGCACATCGCAAGGTATTGAACCGCTATCCATTTGACATACGTTTCATGTTAGCGTGTTACCATTGACCTGATCATGCCAATCCAGGCCCCTGATTCATTAGCACTAGCAACTACAGAATCACAACGAGAACACATCAGTCGGCATCTCGGTCGTGGTCTAGTCTAGTCAGTAGGGACTACAGAATCACACAGGTTTATCAGTGCACAACATACAGTCACCATTTTGTCCATAGTTGGGACGCAAGTAGCATCTGGGACCAGCATGAAGTCCATTGGCTGGTTGGCACCCAGGATCAGATATTTATTCTTGATAAGCCCTATGACACGTTCTACATGGATCCTGACATTAGCGATGCGCCTCGTTTGCTCCACTTCGATGCCACTTAACTGTTTCTTGCCCCTTGTGAATGCTGGTATTTTTACAGTGGCACAGTACAGTCCCACTGCCTCCTGAATGTCAAACCCTCTGTCTGCAAGGATAACATCACCAGGAACCAAGTTCTCCAGGAGACCACAGTGCTGTGTCAGGTGTTTGTCACTGACCCTGCCACCCCAGCCATCAGAGATGAACGACACTGTACCTTGTGGGGTGATGCCTATCAGGTACTTTACTGTGTTGTGGTGCTTATATGAAGAATACGTTTGGGCTCTGGCCAAAGGATATAGAGGACGATCAACAAATATTTCAAAACAGTCGATGATCACTACTGATTGAGGACAATACCTTCTGAAGGACATAGGCATGGTTTTTTGGAGGGCATCTCTATCTGGCCAGATTATCAGTGGCTTTAGCTTAGAGAATAAAACATTCAGCCCCTGAAGGAAGGTCCTGGACACTGTTGCGACAGAAACACCAAACCTATAAGCCAGGTCTTTTTCTGTCAGATTCAGACGCAGCTTCATCAGTGTCAGTAGAAGTTGCTGAAACTGTGTCAGCGAACAGTGACTTGCCTGAGACAGGCTTGGGCTCACTAGTTCTAGCACACTTCGCAGCACATTCCAGTTTGGCAAGCCAGTGTAAAACATCACCTTTTCGTTGTTTTTAAATGATTCCTCATCTAAAGAAGACTGCATGTGCTTGGACTTCAATGAACACAGCTCATCCCGAAGCATCTGATTGTCCTGAATCAGGCACACAACATCCTCAGCTTTCATATCTGTTGCAGTACCCACATTATTAAAACCGTCTTTGCATGTTTCAATTTGGGAATCATCACTGTCATCACTACCTTCTGCTTCAACAGGTGATACCCCAGCTGAAGTAGCAGCTTCACCTGCCCGACCTTGCGTTTCAGCCTCTAGCTGCAGCTTCTTGGTGGTACGACGCACTGTCCTATCGTGCCGCTCCACACCAGACGTTGAAGCCTTCCCAGCTGAATGTCCAAGCTTCAGTGATGGGACCCAGTCAGGATTTGTGGGGTCGTAGAGCACAGCAGATTTTCCTGAAAAGGGAACCACATACATTTAAGGCTTCTGCATGCCAAACCACATTTCTGTCGGCTGCATCACGTTCAATCCAGTGCACGTTTAACATGATTGCGGAAACATGACTGCATCCAGAATTATGATTTAGATTAAGCTAAAAATTATGCCTCCCTGCGGGAAAGGGCTGAATCCGCTAGTGGTCCAATTTATATATTATTGCTGTGAACAAGCTGGATATGGCTGACTGCTTTAGGGGCAATTCACCCTAACTTTATGTATGATATATTGTATCTCCATCAGTCATCAGTACTCACCGGCAATGAAGTGGTCACTGCAGACTGAAGAATTGCGAATTTTTTCCTCAGTTAAATCTTTTCTCTTGATGGCTCCCAACCATTTCTCTCGCCGCGTACGACTCAGGGCTTTCGTCTTCTCATCACTATGGTTTATCACGGCTGGTATGCTAAAAAAACGCCTATCCTTGTCACGACTTGACCTGTTGCTGCAAGCATAGACCGCACAAAACTTCCCCATTGATCTTCTGTAAAATAATAGTATGTAGAACTAAAAATCGTCCAATATATCCGACCTCCTCAGCCCACTTCAATGGCTTCTACCCCCTTGCTTGTCCCCAAAGATGGCGGCGGTGCCTGGGCCAGCTGATTGTGACGTCACGTGAAAACCCCCTATAATGGATACCAAGGCCAAGGCCCTATAAGAAGGTAGAGTCATCCGGCGATTTGACCGAATCCGACTCAGGGGTGGTGACGTCATCTGGACGTAGAATCCCTTGCCCCTATACAAATCAATGATAACTCGCAATGTTTGAAAGACTATATAGAGAATTCTACCCAGCCGATTTACATGAAACATGCACTGAAGGAAAGACCGATTCAAGGTCTCTAACTTATCTAAATAACATTTTGCTCCTAAGTAACTTCTATTTTGACAGCGAAGGAACTCCTATCTTACTCCTCCGCTCCTATTCCCTCCGCGACTTCCACGCCGCTAACTCCGGGCGCGGTGGCGCAACGGCAGGATGTTCGACTTGTGATCGAGAGGTTGGAGGTTCGAATCCCGCCAGTACCATGAGGCTTTTTGGTGAACTTGTTGAATTTAATTAGAATGCAGAGTTTTTTATCAATGAGGGACAGGATGCTCCAAACTAATGATACCATTCTACCACATCCGGTGAGTAATCAGTAGGTATCGGGTTCAAATCCCGCGATGGTTAACGGCTTTTTGGCTATTTTTCATTTGAATAGGCATCCACATAGGCCACAATGCATACGCCCTGTATCGATGATCAGGTAGATGCTGTAGATGCAAACTGATAACACATAACTATCACACTTGGATAGTAATTGGATGGCAGCGGGTTCGAAATCCGCAGTGGGTGACGGCTGTCCTTAACCCGGCATTGGCTGGGGTGTCAGCCGAACGTCATTGGCTGGGGAGGGGGGGGGGGCGTTTTTCGCCCCCTGGTTATCTTCCGAACCAATAGCCGCAGCGAGGCGCGCAAGACGGCAATCGAAAGCTCTCAATGAGGCACATCCAAAGCATACACGACATTTTCCAAATAAAGTCACATGTCAAGTCACGGTCAGGTCAAAGGTCAAAATTGAGATATTTGAGTTTGTGGGCCATACTTTCCATCCAAAGCCTTAGATTGAGACTATTATCGCACAAAGAGCTCTCAAAAGTATAATACATATCCCGCATAAGCAAAAGTTAAATTGTAAGCAAAGGTCAAGGTCAGGTCAGATCACAAAAGGTCACTATTGGCAAGAGGTCTACGAAAGTCATGCGACACATGTTGTATGGGTTATTCTACACGTATAATTCGATAGTAGCAGCCATTTTCACAATCTGACACCATATAAGGTCAAGGTCAGGTCACATAAGGTCGAAATTTGAAATAGATAAATCTAAATAAAAAGGCATGTTTCTAGACCAGCTTGGTTTCAGAAATACAGTGCTGACATTTATTTGTTTGTATCTGGTCACTAAAAGCAAACAAAAAAACGCAATTTCAAAATATGACGTCATGAGTTACTCATACTTAGGGAGCCATAAGTCAGTCAAAAATAAAGATATGGCTTTTAAATTTGGCTTGGGTTTGGGTGATACACGAAATCGCTGGCAAGCACTGATGCATTTGCGACCTCCTTATCGTATATTAAACTATCTCGATCCAAACAAATCAACTGGGCCGGACGGAATTCCTGTAAATGTTTTGAAAATGACTGCTCTTCTGATCGCAAAGCCCCTCTCACAACTGTTAAACAAATCAATAGAGAGCGGTATCTATCCCAGAGCCCTCAAGGAAGCGAATGTTCGACCGATATTAAAAATAAAGGTTCACCTTCCGACTACACCTCTTACTGCCCGATAAGCCTTCTCTCAACTTTATCAAAAGCATTCGAAAAATCGTTTACAAGAAAATGTATTCACATTTCACTGAAAATGCTCTCTTAACAGAAAAACAAAGTGGGTACCGGCAACACACAGTACACAACATCTGCTACTACTTGACGCATAGCCTTTATAAATCTCTTGACGTCGGATGGACTTTACTGCAATTTATCTCGACATTTCCAAATACCTCGACGGAAGGACTTCCAGTGCAGCAGTAAGAGTCTATTCAGACAGACTGAATCCAAATACAGGCTACGGTGATGGGTGGGGAAGGACTTCCAGTGCAGCAGTAAGAGTCTATTCAGACGGACTGAATCCAAATACAGACTACGGTGATGGGTGGGGAAGGACTTCCAGTGCAGCAGTAAGAGTCTATTCAGACGGACTGAATCCAAATACAGACTACGGTGATGGGTGGGGAAGGACTTCCAGTGCAGCAGTAAGAGTCTATTCAGACGGACTGAATCCAAATACAGGCTACGGTGGTGGGTGGGGAAGGACTTCCAGTGCAGCAGTAAGAGTCTATTCAGATGGACTGAATCCAAATACAGGCTACGGTGATGGGTGGGGAAGGACTTCCAGTGCAGCAGTAAGAGTCTATTCAGACGGACTGAATCCAAATACAGGCTACGGTGATGGGTGGGGAAGGACTTCCAGTGCAGCAGTAAGAGTCTATTCAGACGGACTGACTTCAAATACAGACTACGGTGATGGCACTAGCGGATCCAGGGGGGGGGGGGGGGGGCAAAGCGGCCATGCCCCCCCCCCCTAAGTGTCTGAAATTGGCGCAAAATTGACACATTTCCTGATATATAAGAAAATCTAAGCAACTTTCACTAAGGAAAGTTTGTTTTAAATCAGCTATCAATGCATAAGCAAGCGAAATCCGATGACTTTTCAGAATTATGAGACTTTTTGGAATTTGCCCCCCCCCCACCCCCACCTCAACCACCTGTGCTCCCCAAACCACCGTTCTGGATCTGCCAATGGGTGATGGCATACACGGAGACAGCACGGATGGCCGTCATAATGAGGAAGGAGTATTTAAACGAATGCATTTAATCGAATTCTAAGAAAGTAGCAGTCGCAAAGCTAGTCACATCATTACTATATTACTTACTATAACTATATACAATCACATAAATATATATAATATATAATTATATATAATCGACATTCAACAGTGGTATTCAGGTCGTCGAATACTGCAACTCGGTGGTCTGTGTGGCCACTAAACTTGCAGCTCTACTGCGGCGACGAGCTAAAATCCGCGAAATAGTTTAACCCTATTTGTAACAGGCTCTTGGCTACCCCTATTTGTAACAGGGGGGGGGGGGCGGATTCCGCCCCCCCCCCCCCGGAGATCTCGAGATCTACCCGTCCGATTTTCAAAAATGAAACGGTGTTTGGTTCCCCTCAACACGATCTACATTTATAAATAATAATAAAAAATATAAATTTGGGATAGGGGGGGGGGGGGGGGCAACAGGGGGGCAAAAACTACAAATTTTAGTGGTATTTTTGATCCAACATAGCTTTCATGTTTATCGACCGATTTTAACACAACTAATAAGAATCGATAGAGATTGAATCGGAAATTGATATGACGGTGACGTTTGAAAATTCAAAAATCATAGGCGTGTGCAGGTCACTCAATATGGGGGTGGAAAAAATGCGTAATAAAACCATTTTTTGATGTTGTTTTTTTGATAAATGAAATGGTATGTGATTGAGACATTAGAAAAAACAGTTATAAATCATATTTTTTGCCATAGGCGGTACCAGGTTAGTGAAAAAGAGGGGGAAAATTGGGAAAATATTAACCGCGGACAAGTTGCTACCCAGCACTATAAATATGTTACTGATCATAGTTCCTTTTTGCATGTTGTACTTCATCATAGGCGTATCCAGGATCCAAACTAGGGCGGCGCAAGACCTTTTGATAAGTATATTATCCGCTATTATGATACTAACTAGTCAACAATGACTATTTCACTTACAACTTCAATTAACATTGCTTACCCCCCTTTTTACCCTACCTGGACTCGCCTATTATCTTATAATCGTTCGTAGAGTAGCCTGTGGTGCGTGTTTCATCCGAAAACTGCAGTATGTTATGTCATTGTACGCCCATGCCTCTTAGTTTCCTTGCAATAATATGACCCCCTTTCTTCCATTCCTGAGCGCGCCTCTGCAAAAAAAAATGACTTTATTCCCTTTTCTGGTCTCATATGTGCATATATTATTATAAGCTAAACGTATATTGCGCCGTTATCGCTGGCATATCGTCATCACCATGCCAGTCACCCCCCTTTTCATGTTCCTGAACACGCCCCTGAAACTCTATATGTAGTAAATTATGCAAATAATGGAAGGCAGAAGCTATCTTTTACATCTTGATAGCTATAAATGCCCCTTACATTGCTCTATTGGCTTCCCGCCAAGCATTGAATACTTCCTGGAACAACCCCCCCCCTTTTCAAGCCCCTGAAACCGTCTCTGCCATGCAATTTTGTATGATATTTCATTAACATCATCTAATTTGCACTTGTTGCAATCACGGTAAGCCGATGTAACTCCTTCATACTTGATGCAGTTAGGAAGAAACCGTGAAGATCGCATTTCCGTATTTTCGCCAAATGTCGCCTCCGAACCCACCCAAAACTGTGCCCTGGAACCGCCTCTGTTCAGGTTAAGAACTCAAAATTTTGACTCCAAATGCGGAGTTCAATTCTATGAAAAGTCCCAAAATGTCATGGGCCTGCTCCCAGCCGTTCTGGAGATATCTGCGAAAAACATGAGGGGGGGGGGGGCGGAATCCGCCCCCCCTGTTACAAATAGGGTTAAAGGGACATTGCCACCTTTCTGAAAGTTGTCAAATATACGCCGGTTGTACCCGAAAATATGAAGTAAGTGCTGCTGAAAACGATGGTGATTTTTTTTTTCTCGGAAACTTCACTCAATTTATAATAATTAAGTTTTTAAAATTTGGGTTGATGACGTCATTATTGAGCTAAATAGAGCTATAGATAAATCCTTTACGCTGCCAAAGTTTGGCACAATTTTTGTCAGACAATTCTGGCGATTCAAATACAAGCAAATCTTGTATATATCACTGCGTTACGAAAATAAGCGCATCGTCCTTGAAGCGTACGCGTCTTCGTAGTGCGGTTGTTGTGGTAGGTAATAGGTATCAAACTTTATCAAGATTGATTTATATCAACCATTATCGGTAATTATGGTAATTGATAAGGTGTTGCTATTTCATATACTGTTTGATTTCAGGTGCACTCAACACTCCAATATGCCGCCAAAGACAAAACATCGTAGAACTGCAAAGAGGTCTGGGGTGGCGCGTCGGCTGTTTGCCAATGCTGAACTGTGAGTTGTGTAATTTTCATGAAGAATTCATGATTCATGAGTAATTCAAAATTACAATATTCTGTGTTTCAAGTTATGCTGTGTTATGTCATAGATGTGTGCACATATATGCACCCATTGCCAATCTGTTCATGAAGTCATCCATAATGTAGTTAAAATACTCAGCATGTTAACTTTCTCTTTATATTTTGTTTACAGGGATGAGACACCTGAGGCTGAGGAAGCCCATGTGTCATCAAATGCAGAGGTAACTGATTTTAATCCTCAGCCTCTACTTCACAATCAATGGCTGGTCTGGAATAGGAGCATAATAATGGAAGGCTGAGCATTGTATGCCCAAATGCATTACTTAGGTCACCAGTGGACATGATCTTGGTGACATTTGTAATTTGTATTGGCTAGCAATGAATCATCTGACTCGTAGGCTGGTGGCTCACTGAGCCCGAAACAACATTTTTCATGCTACATTTTTCACCAATGGGTATTGTATTGTTTGATGTGTATGTAATTTATGCACTGCCTAATTCATGTGTATGCATATTTTATTAATATATTGTGCATATACATATATATTATAATATATTGTGCATATTGTGCATATACACTAGAAACATGAATTAGGCAGTGCATAAATTACATACACATCAAACAATACAATACCCATTGGTGAAAAATGTAGCATGAAAAATGTTGTTTCGGGCTCAGTGAGCCACCAGCCTACGAGTCAGATGATTCATTGCTAGCCAATACAAATTACAAATGTCACCAAGATCATGTCCACTGGTGACCTAAGTAATGCATTTGGGCATACAATGCTCAGCCTTCCATTATTATGCTCCTATTCCAGACCAGCCATTGATTGTGAAGTAGAGGCTGAGGATTAAAATCAGTTACCTCTGCATTTGATGACACATGGGCTTCCTCAGCCTCAGGTGTCTCATCCCTGTAAACAAAATATAAAGAGAAAGTTAACATGCTGAGTATTTTAACTACATTATGGATGACTTCATGAACAGATTGGCAATGGGTGCATATATGTGCACACATCTATGACATAACACAGCATAACTTGAAACACAGAATATTGTAATTTTGAATTACTCATGAATCATGAATTCTTCATGAAAATTACACAACTCACAGTTCAGCATTGGCAAACAGCCGACGCGCCACCCCAGACCTCTTTGCAGTTCTACGATGTTTTGTCTTTGGCGGCATATTGGAGTGTTGAGTGCACCTGAAATCAAACAGTATATGAAATAGCAACACCTTATCAATTACCATAATTACCGATAATGGTTGATATAAATCAATCTTGATAAAGTTTGATACCTATTACCTACCACAACAACCGCACTACGAAGACGCGTACGCTTCAAGGACGATGCGCTTATTTTCGTAACGCAGTGATATATACAAGATTTGCTTGTATTTGAATCGCCAGAATTGTCTGACAAAAATTGTGCCAAACTTTGGCAGCGTAAAGGATTTATCTATAGCTCTATTTAGCTCAATAATGACGTCATCAACCCAAATTTTAAAAACTTAATTATTATAAATTGAGTGAAGTTTCCGAGAAAAAAAAAATCACCATCGTTTTCAGCAGCACTTACTTCATATTTTCGGGTACAACCGGCGTATATTTGACAACTTTCAGAAAGGTGGCAATGTCCCTTTAACCCTATTTGTAACAGGGGGTGGGGGGGGGGGGGCGGATTCCGCCCCCCCCCCCTCATGTTTTTCGCAGATATCTCCAGAACGGCTGGGAGCAGGCCCATGACATTTTGGGACTTTTCATAGAATTGAACTCCGCATTTGGAGTCAAAATTTTGAGTTCTTAACCTGAACAGAGGCGGTTCCAGGGCACAGTTTTGGGTGGGTTCGGAGGCGACATTTGGCGAAAATACGGAAATGCGATCTTCACGGTTTCTTCCTAACTGCATCAAGTATGAAGGAGTTACATCGGCTTACCGTGATTGCAACAAGTGCAAATTAGATGATGTTAATGAAATATCATACAAAATTGCATGGCAGAGACGGTTTCAGGGGCTTGAAAAGGGGGGGGGGGGTTGTTCCAGGAAGTATTCAATGCTTGGCGGGAAGCCAATAGAGCAATGTAAGGGGCATTTATAGCTATCAAGATGTAAAAGATAGCTTCTGCCTTCCATTATTTGCATAATTTATTACATATAGAGTTTCAGGGGCGTGTTCAGGAACATGAAAAGGGGGGTGACTGGCATGGTGATGACGATATGCCAGCGATAACGGCGCAATATACGTTTAGCTTATAATAATATATGCACATATGAGACCAGAAAAGGGAATAAAGTCATTTTTTTTTGCAGAGGCGCGCTCAGGAATGGAAGAAAGGGGGTCATATTATTGCAAGGAAACTAAGAGGCATGGGCGTACAATGACATAACATACTGCAGTTTTCGGATGAAACACGCACCACAGGCTACTCTACGAACGATTATAAGATAATAGGCGAGTCCAGGTAGGGTAAAAAGGGGGGTAAGCAATGTTAATTGAAGTTGTAAGTGAAATAGTCATTGTTGACTAGTTAGTATCATAATAGCGGATAATATACTTATCAAAAGGTCTTGCGCCGCCCTAGTTTGGATCCTGGATACGCCTATGATGAAGTACAACATGCAAAAAGGAACTATGATCAGTAACATATTTATAGTGCTGGGTAGCAACTTGTCCGCGGTTAATATTTTCCCAATTTTCCCCCTCTTTTTCACTAACCTGGTACCGCCTATGGCAAAAATATGATTTATAACTGTTTTTTCTAATGTCTCAATCACATACCATTTCATTTATCAAAAAAACAACATCAAAAAATGGTTTTATTACGCATTTTTTCCACCCCCATATTGAGTGACCTGCACACGCCTATGATTTTTGAATTTTCAAACGTCACCGTCATATATCAATTTCCGATTCAATCTCTATCGATTCTTATTAGTTGTGTTAAAATCGGTCGATAAACATGAAAGCTATGTTGGATCAAAAATACCACTAAAATTTGTAGTTTTTGCCCCCCTGTTGCCCCCCCCCCCCTATCCCAAATTTATATTTTTTATTATTATTTATAAATGTAGATCGTGTTGAGGGGAACCAAACACCGTTTCATTTTTGAAAATCGGACGGGTAGATCTCGAGATCTCCGGGGGGGGGGGGGGGAATCCGCCCCCCCCCCTGTTACAAATAGGGGTAGCCAAGAGCCTGTTACAAATAGGGTTAAACTATTTCGCGGATTTTAGCTCGTCGCCGCAGTAGAGCTGCAAGTTTAGTGGCCACACAGACCACCGAGTTGCAGTATTCGACGACCTGAATACCACTGTTGCATGTCGATTATATATAATTATATATTATATATATTTATGTGATTGTATATAGTTATAGTAAGTAATATAGTAATGATGTGACTAGCTTTGCGACTGCTACTTTCTTAGAATTCGATTAAATGCATTCGTTTAAATACTCCTTCCTCATTATGACGGCCATCCATGCTGTCTCCGTGTATGCCATCACCCATTGGCGGATCCAGAACGGTGGTTTGGGGAGCACATGTGGTTGAGGTGGGGGTGGGGGGTGGGGGGGGGGCAAATTCCAAAAAGTCTCATAATTCTGAAAAGTCATCGGATTTCGCTTGCTTATGCATTGATAGCTGATTTAAAACAAACTTTCCTTAGTGAAAGTTGCTTAGATTTTCTTATATATCAGGAAATGTGTCAATTTTGCGCCAATTTCAGACACTTAGGGGGGGGGGGGGGGCATGGCCGCTTTGCCCCCCCCCCCTGGATCCGCTAGTGCCATCACCGTAGTCTGTATTTGAAGTCAGTCCGTCTGAATAGACTCTTACTGCTGCACTGGAAGTCCTTCCCCACCCATCACCGTAGCCTGTATTTGGATTCAGTCCGTCTGAATAGACTCTTACTGCTGCACTGGAAGTCCTTCCCCACCCATCACCGTAGCCTGTATTTGGATTCAGTCCATCTGAATAGACTCTTACTGCTGCACTGGAAGTCCTTCCCCACCCACCACCGTAGCCTGTATTTGGATTAAGTCCGTCTGAATAGACTCTTACTGCTGCACTGGAAGTCCTTCCCCACCCATCACCGTAGTCTGTATTTGGATTCAGTCCGTCTGAATAGACTCTTACTGCTGCACTGGAAGTCCTTCCCCACCCATCACCGTAGTCTGTATTTGGATTCAGTCCGTCTGAATAGACTCTTACTGCTGCACTGGAAGTCCTTCCCCACCCATCACCGTAGCCTGTATTTGGATTCAGTCCGTCTGAATAGACTCTTACTGCTGCACTGGAAGTCCTTCCCCACCCATCACCGTAGCCTGTATTTGGAGTCAGTCCGTCTGAATAGACTCTTACTGCTGCACTGGAAGTCCTTCCCCACCCATCGCCACGTCCAGAAAAAAAAATCCATGATTAGGATTGCGCCAGATTAATATTGTATGTAAGCACATGCTTCAATCTCGCATTAGCCGATACAACCAATACAATTTTCTGCTTAAAATGGTGCTGCTTTCCCGCAAAAGTTTCTGTGGTTTGCTTTCCATGAAAAATGCATTGAATTCAGATAATTTCACTGTTGCCGTATATTCCTATCATGTGGCGGCAAGAGCGCATTGCATCGGTAACACTGCGCAAGAGCGCATCGGTAACACTGCGCCCCCGCAGGGGCATCGGCTTCGGCCGGTGTAAGGGGAGTAGCGCCCCCTCGGGTCCCAGCTAACCCCCCCCCCCCCCTCCCTCCATCCCCCCTCACACTCACCCCCGGCCCAGTCCCAGTCCATTTTTGCAACCCCCCGTAACAAGTCCCGAACCCATCCCCCTCCCCACTCAGTTTACTGGGTGTCCCCGCTGAAACCTCCGTCCTCTGCGGCGTTTGACGGTCGGGTGCTAGTCGCCCGACCCGAACAGGCTTCTTACGTCGATTATGGCAATTTACTATGATGTGACAGGAGACGCCTGGCTTTTTACATCGGCAAGGCTTTTCTGCGACTAAGCGCGTCGACCCGTTCCCCGGGATGAAGGGGTCCTGGAGGCTGAGCCACCTACCGCGCGGGCTAGTCGTGGTAGCGTGGCAACACTTCTCTTTGGCCTGGATTTCCGGAAGGGCGGGGACACTCAGTGAGGCGCTGCACTGAGAAGCTTTCGCGTCGGGGCTGCTGCCGCGGGTCGTGGCTTGGCTGTCTCGCTGCCGCAGGGCGGGTGCATGCACTTGTCTGGCGGCTGCGGGGTGGCTTTGCCGCTGCACCGGGTGGCGTCCCGGCTTAAGGCGTCAAGGGAGGAGGCGGCGTCTAAACGGCGGGGGTGGTGAGTCTCTCTCTCCCCTCTGGGAGGGCGTCGTCGAGTCCCGTACAGCCCAGTCCCCAGCCCTCGGCCTTGTAGCGGCGCCGTGGCGGAGCGTCGGCTGGGACTGGACAGAGACCAATGCAATTCCCCATGGATACCAATCTCGAACCCACCCTGCTCTCTTCGGACCACACGGACCACCTACCTCCCGCTCGAACCAGACCAGATACAGTTTCTCGATTTTTGTTGATCAGCTTCGGAGAGGGTGCACAGTCAGACACGCTCAACCCTTTTCATCTCCACAGAGCCATCTCCCGGTTTGGAGAAGCTACACGGGTAGTGAAACGGTCAGACGGGAAGGTGGAAGTGGCGATGAAGACTTCTGAGAGCGCACGGAAGTTGCTCAGCGCGGATACCGTTTCTATCCAAACAAAGAATGGTACCAGAACGATTCCGATCACAGCCCGCCCCCACCCGACCAAGGGTTTTGCAACGGGTGTGATAACGGTGCCGGACCTGGGTGACGTGGAGGAGGAGGAGATCCTGGAGGAGCTACGGGACCAAGGGGTCCAGAAAGTCCGCCGATTTCAGCGCAGAGAGAACGGCAACGCTGTCAACTCAGACACGTTAGTCCTGTCTTTCTCCCAGGAGGAACTCCCAGAGAGAGTCCGCATCGCCTGGCGATCCGTCAGCGTGCGACAATACGTACCCAACCCGGTCCGATGCTACAAATGTCAAGCATACGGGCACATGGCCAGTTCCTGTAAGGGTAAGGAACGCTGTGCCCGATGTTCGGTACTCGGCCACAACTCATCCAAGTGCGAGGCCCCAAAGCCAAAGTGTACCTGTGGAGGCGAACACGAAGTGTGGTCGCGGGAGTGCCCCAGACTCGAGGCGGAAAAAAAGAAAGTAAAAGACAGGGTCACTGGCAGCGCAAAGAGGGCAGCTGCGCCGCCACACTCGGGCAACCCTATTCCGTCTGCCGGACACCAGTCGCAGACTGTTCCGACGACTACCCCGTACCGAAACGCCCTCACGGGAGAGCAGCGCCAGCCACCAGAGACCCCTGCTCCATGCCCGCCGCCGGTGACCATTACACCAGAAACAAGGATGAAGGACTGCATGGAGCTATCTTTGCAGCAGTTCTTTGCTCTCCTGAGCGGTTACAACAGCCCCGCACAGTCGCTCAAAACCACAGTCACACAAACAAGAGACTTTGGTGTCCAATGCAACATCCAAAACACAGCAACCAAGCATGTACAGACGGACCTGTTTGCTGAGCAGCTTGTGCCTCTACTTGAGGTAGATATCTCCGGGGATATCATCACCGCCGAGGAAGGCGACACAGGAGGAATGTCCACTGAACCATCTTGTAAACGGCCCCGGGAGGACTCTCCCGCTCAACCACCTGTGTCGAGACCGACCCTCCCCCGGTCAGTCGAGACGAGCGATGCCTCCTCCCATCCCCCGGAGACACCAACAACTACCAAGCGCGCACGTGTCGCTTCCGATCGCGACTCGACGTCGATCTCCGTTGCGCAGGGGCGGTCTGCTGACGCCGGAATGGAGGCTATAGACGCTGACGTCCTCTCATCCGTGCCAATACACGGATCAGGAGCCACGGGAGAAGTAGCCAGATCGACGCTCCAGATCCACATAGGACCTCCGGACAGACCAGTCACGCCGACGGCGGGAAACCACCAGGAAAGCCCTGTCACCACACCGTCTAGCCAAGACCGTGGCAGACAGCGGATAAGCTGGTCAGGGGATAGCTCATCCCTGATGCGTCCACCCGCGCTGCCCCCACCGCCAACGCCCACCAGTGGACGATTCGGCTCAGTGTCCCCTCTGGGTTTCTTTTACCCAGTTCAGTCGCCGTCGGAACTGTCGAGGCTAGGTGACGCAGCCGTTCGCTCGCGCTCCGCGCAGAGATCTGGTCGGTGGCCTGAGAGCTCTGCCTCCAGAGAGAGAATCCCTGGGAGGCGCTCCTCTTACAGCAACAGCAATGACAATGTATAAGTCTAGTCAAGTTTTAACCTTTTATCTCTCCCTCTTAGCTATGACTTCCGTATTGCAGTGGAACTTGCGTGGCTTCAGAGCCAACCACGCCGATCTCCAGGCATTGGCAGCGGCCAAGACGCCAGCTGTGATAGCCTTGCAGGAGACGAAGCTCAGAGCTGAAAACTCATGCAACCTGCACCACTACAAATCGTATCGATACGATCTCCCTTCTGCCACGATAGCACACGGAGGTACCGCACTTATGGTCCATTATAGCGTCCCCTCGCACTCTTACCGTCTGCTCACCGACCTCCAGGCTTCTGCAGCGACAGTGGACTTCAAACGCTTCAAGGTCACAATAGTTTCACTTTACATCCCTCCCGGTGGAAGCCTGCCTGCGGATTCACTCCAGGATTTAATACGGCAGCTCCCGAACAACTTTCTCGTCCTTGGCGACTTCAACTCTTACAGCACCGTATGGGGCTGCTCTCACACCAATAGGCGAGGCAGGCACCTTGAGGAGATCATACACAGAAACAATGTATGCTTACTGAACAACGGCTCCCCAACACACATAACTATGCCGTCGGGATCAACATCGGCGATAGATCTATCCCTCAGTTCCGCAACTGTCGCCGATCGATTCCGGTGGCGAACCCACATGACACCGTGTGGTAGTGACCACTTTCCCATCTGGCTGTGCTCCGACATACCCCACCCTGGGGTGAGGACACCGCAGTGGAATCTGTGGAAGGCAGACTGGACGAGTTTTGCAGCCGACTGCAATTTAGACTTTGACTTTGCAGGTTCATCGACTGACACAATGAACGACCAGATCTGCGCTGCGATAATAGTATCGGCAACCAAGTCCATCCCAAAGACATCGCCTCTCCGGAAGCGCATCCCGGTTCCATGGTGGTCCGAGGAATGTCGCCTTGCGATCCGGGAAAGACGACGTCATTTTAGAACATTCGAACGACACCCCACAACCCAGAACCTGATACACTTCCGCAAAGCGAGAGCTTTCGCGCGAAGAACAGTCCGAGAAGCCAAGCGCATTTCCTGGACTACTTACATCAGCACAATTAATCGGTTCACCCCCTGGGCTCTGTCTGGCGGCGCATGCATCGGATTTCTGGTCGCGGCACCCCATTACAATCACCAATTCTCATTCTGCCGAATAGCATCACTATTTCGAACCCCTTGGAAGTAGCCAACGTCATAGGAGAGAAGTGGGCCGAACGCTGGAAGCTGGGCACCACTCACCCGACTTTCATCCGGCATAAGCGAGCGAGCGAGTTATCACCCATCGACTTTTCATGCTCGGACTCGCCGGCTTTTAATGACCTTCTTACTTTTGACGAGCTTGAAAGGGCCATAGGACGTCTGAGGAGCACAGCTGCTGGACCTGATTTGATACCTAATGACATGCTCCAGAAGCTCAGCACACGATCACTTCACGCCTTGCTGGCGTTTTATAACCACGTCTGGACCTCTCACGAGTTCCCGGCTAAATGGAGAGAGGCAATTGTCGTGCCAATTTTAAAACAAGGCAAAGACGGAGGTGATCCTTTACATTATAGACCCATTGCACTCACCTCATGCCTATGTAAGCTTTTGGAAACCATAGTAAACCGTAGGTTGGTGTGGTACCTAGAGAGCATCGGTTTCTTCTCCAGCGCTCAGTGCGGGTTTAGGAAGAACAGATGCACCACAGATCACTTGGTATCCATGGACACGGCGGTTCGCCGGTCATTCGCGTGCAAGCAGCACACATTTGCCGTGCTATTTGACATTGAAAAGGCTTATGATACCGCATGGCGCCATGCGATTCTACGTAAGCTACGTGGCGCCGGAGTCCGAGGTCACATGGGACATTTAGTTGCAAATTTCATCAAAGAACGTACTTTTCGAGTGAGAGTGGGCACATCGTTATCAGACAGTTTTACACAGGGAAGTGGAGTTCCACAGGGGAGTGTTTTAAGTGTGACTATGTTCGGAGTTCTTATCAATGATATTTGCAACTCTCTTCCACCAACAGTCCACCGCTCGCTTTTTGTCGATGATTTCGCCATTTGGGTGTCGACGTCCACTTCCGTGTCGGCTCAGAGGCAGCTGCAGATATGCATCGACGGTCTGGCCAGGTGGAGTCTTTTAAATGGCTTCAAGTTCTCGACGGGGAAGTCTGTTTGTCTTCACTTCTGCCGGCGTACGCGATATTGTCCGGACATTGTTCTGCGCCTCTACGGACAACGTATCCCCGTGAAGGATCAGGCGAAGTTCCTTGGGGTCACCTTTGACAGACGCTTGTCATACGTTCCCCATATCACGCAACTGAAGGACAAATGCACACAGCGTATGAACATTCTGAAGGTAACTTCCCGCATGTCTTACGGTGCTGACAGGACCACGCTTTTACGACTGTATCATGCTCTAGTCAGATCCGTGTTAGACTACGCATCCATTGTGTACGACGGAGCGCTGAACAGCACGAAGCAATCCCTCGACAGCGTACACCATGCGTGTGTGCGATTAGCCACTGGCGCTTTCCGGACCTCACGCAGAGCCAGCCTTCTTGTGGATGCAGAGGAAACTCCACTAGATCTGAGACGGAAGCGCCTCGCCCTCATTTACGTATGTAAAATCAAGCAGGACCCAGACCACCCCACGTATGACTGGATCTTCGACCATTCACTGGTCCATCTGTTCTCAACAACTCGTCAGAGCTCCTCCCGAGCCCTGTGTTCTCGCGCACACAGCTGGATGTAGAACACTGGCATTGACCTCGATAGCTTGGCCACACGACGCACCTGTCGTGTAGAGCTATGGCGCCTAACAGGGCTTTGCTGTGACCTTAGCCTCTTGCAACACCCAAAGTCGACCACTATGCCGAACGAACTGAAGCAGTGTGCGCTGGAAAAGCTTGACTCATATGGTGGGTTCCGGAGATATTTTACTGACGGATCGAAGGGCGCTGAGGGCGTGGGCTGCGCTTTCGTCAGCGGGACGACCAGTAGACGTTTTAAGCTGCCAGACGCAGCATCAGTATTTACCTCTGAACTGTACGCTATCTACCAGGTTTTAAAGCACATTCGCCGTCATAGTCACAACTTTTGTCTTATAGTTACTGACTCAGCCAGCTCAGTGATGGCACTCCGTAACCAGCTGATCTCCTCATCGCTAGTCACACAGATTTTAGAACTGCTGACCAGCATCCACTCGGATGGTGGAGAAGTGAAATTGTTATGGGTGCCTAGTCACGTGGGCGTTGAGGGCAACGAGAGAGCCGACGAAGCTGCCAAAGCTGCCTCGCGCTCCTCGCGTATTCGTTCGCTGAAGATGGAGGCCGACGATATGAAGCCAGCTATAAACCACATCGTACTCGCTGAATGGCAAGATAGGTGGCATAACGAGACAGACTGCGCTCTTAGACGCCTACGCCCGAATATCGGAAGGTGGGAGTCGAGCAGCAGGCGAAGCAGAATGGAGGAAGTGGCGCTAGCTAGACTCCGCATCGGCCACTGTTACGCTACTCACAGTTACCACCTGACCAGCTCGGAGCCGCCGGTATGCGGCTACTGCAACGCTCCACTGAGCGTGAAACACGTGTTATCTCCCAACGATATCTGCCAACAGTTGAGACTTATAAAATCACGTTTTTTCCCGAATGCATCGCTCGACGACGTGCTAGGGGACAGTGCAGAAGTCAGCATCAAACAAGTTCTCTCTTACCTACAAAAGATCCGTTTTAACATTGTGTACAACCCCCACGTCTGACTGCGCTGAAGTAGCGTAGACTGGATGGGCGCTTGATAGCCTCAACGCGCTGAAGCGCCCCCCCCCAAACAAAAACCCAATCACACACACGGTAACACTGCGCAAGAGCGCAGTGTTTCTACGAAAGCAGCCGGGGCAGCGGCACGTGCTGCCGCGCTCTGACCGGGCACTGGTGAGGGAGGGGAGGGGAGGGGAGGGGAGGGGAGGGGAGGAGGGGCTGGGCTGGAGTGGAGAACGGAAAGGAGGGACGGAACCGAACCATTGAAGATGAACATTATACCTATTTCACAGGCGACACTCATTCAAATCCAATTTATGACGGACAATACGCTCTGTCGGGATTCGAGAGTCTCGCATTCGTCAATGTTGTGATAAATGATAACTAAGTTATTTCGGGATCGGGGTTCGGTCGATAAAGGGCAGTGCCCGAATATGCCCGAAACAATTTTTGCTTTTAATTAATTTGTCGAATAATTTGAGGAGAAAGTATGTTAATATTGATAATGAAGTTAATTGAAATGGACGCAAAACGAGATTGCAAAATCACAGATCATTTAGGTTTTCCGTTTTTTTTATCTAGCGTTATGAGCATAACAATATGTAGTAAACCTGAACCAGAGAAGTGGAGTTCGGAGGCCTGTTCACGGACCCTGCGGTTGGCTGCGGTTCGGCGGTCAGCAATGGTCGGCAGCCGGTGGGGTAACTAAAAGTGGGGATGGGGCGAACGGTATGACGTCACACGGCTGCGGTTGCCTGCGGTTATGGCGGTTGGCACGGAGCAATTGCAGGATGAAATGTCCGTGTGTTCAAGAGACGCCTGCTTGTGATGACGCATGAGGAAATGGGCGGGGCTAGAGCCTGCTGGAAACCGTCGAGCCGCAGGTGGTCGTGAACAGGCCTCCGATGAAGGCAGTGTCCGACATGACTATATCCTCGTCAAGACTCAAGGTTACCGTCCATTGCCTCTGAAAGTGTTTCTCTGGCTATGTCATATATTTATGAGACGTTTCAAGAAGAGGTATAAACATGGAACCATAACATTTACGCCTCTGCTGGCAGCCCGCTGAGTAACGTTACGAGAAACATTCAAAACAAGCTATCACAAGTCACAACTGATTAAATATTGCTTATTCAGTATGCACCCATGAGTAACTCAACGGTCACGACCAGCCTTGGAATTTTTGCCATTTTCGGGACTTTTTGGGGTGCAAAAATCTTTGCTCTTTTTTATATAAATGTGTTCTCCTTTCACCTGATCTTACCGACATTGTAGTTGAAATATAATTCAATTTTCCGGATACGCCGGGGGCGGTCGCCGCTGACCGTGGCGGAGATGACCTGTGGGAGGTGGTCATCTCCGCCACGGCCCATGCCCAGGTCCTCGCCGAGCGACGGCCACGTGCAGCGCCGCGCCAGATCGCGGTGGGCGAGCGAGACGTCTGGGGTGGTGGGTTGACCAGCTCCGTAGCCGGCGCGAGTGGCAGCACCGGAGTTGAGGATCTCCCAGTCCCTGGCAGCAGCCCAGTCGTGCACCAGTCGTCCGGTCCGATCAGGCTCTCGGCAGGACAGCCCGGCAGTCAGTCCGGCGACCGGGGCAGTTCGGTGCCTAAACACCGGACCGCGCATACATCCGCATGCGCTTGACATTGCGAGCCTGGTCTAGGCGCTGCTCTGCCAGCCGACCTTGGAGCCACTTCAGGCGGAGGTGCGTCCGTTTTACAGAGTACTTCTTGATGACGCGAGCGTCCACACCCTGAAACTTCTGCTGGAGATGCTCCCTGAGCCGCCTGACGACGCCAGGAGCACGATCGATGTCAGCGCCGTGCATGGCGCCAAACACGACCTCGAACTTCTCCACCTGCTCCAGCCACTGCAGTGATGGCAGCACAGACAAGCCTCCCCGGCTCAGCCGCTCGATCCAGCCAGAGCTGGAACCAGCCTGACCGAGCGGACACTGGCCGGACACAGTGCCGAGGGTGCTGTCGATTGAGCGGCACTTTTACGCCAGGTACCCAGCGACGTACGACAGGGCTTCGCGGCTGAACTCCTGACTTCTTATCAGAGGGCGATCAGCTGCCTGCTCTTGGCGGACCTGCGCTTCTTCAAGGAGCTGCCTGATGTCCTGCAGGTCACCGTCCGCTTGAGTCGCCGCCTCCTCGTCCACGAGGCCCCCCAGAACGTTGGCGCTCAGGTAGACGCTCTCCTCCTCCGTGGCGACAGAGGCGCCGGATGCCGATGGCTGGCTTCTGGAGCCGGCTGCCACCGCCGGAGACGCGCCCATCAGAAGCAGCCGGATGCGGGTTGTGAACTCTACCGGCGTAGGATTTGTGTTTGTGCCACACATTCCGCGCAACTGTAAAAACAACACATTATATATATACATGTAATCATGTAAAAGGAACTCGTGTTCACTATTATCCGTTTGTCGAAAAGGAGCTTATATGATAAGAAGCATTGACTTCAAGGTTGGGAAAGTTGTAAATCACATATTGAGCCTTTTGGTAACATTTTCACTAAAATTGAACATGTTTTCAATCGGAAAGGTAACAACATTATTCAAGCAATATTGTTTTCAAAAGATAAACAAATAGCTCTAGCAATAACTCAGTATTGATACCTTTCCTGTGGTATTCCCTACCTACTATCTGTCAGATACTGCTTGGGTGTTGTGTAAGATATACCGGGCATCCCAGAATAAACAGGCGGATTTAAAATGCTTAAAATAATGCTCCTCGCTAGTGCTTTCTTGCTTTTGAAATGCCTGCAAAACGTTCTCTGCGTTCCAAGGATAAAATTTGTCTCAAACAGCAATTTGACTATTTTTGCATTGGCGTCAGTCTGGTACGGGCGCATGGCTGCATGTTAATACAAACTGTGTTAAACAAAGTAACATTAATTTGTTTATAAGTGGGTGCATGTGATTTTTCACAAAGTTGTATTTTGACTTAACTAGAAGAAAAGAAAATGCCTGTTCTTTCTGGGACGACCGGTATAAGAGTTAAGACCCAAGAGAATGAATGAGAAAAAACATGAGGGCAGTCCGATTCAGGAGCTATCGTTGTACAAGCATGCGTCAAAAACAAAATCCATGTTTAAGCTGACACACTTGGAAGTCAAAAGAAATAGTTGAACTCAACAGTAATTCAATATGCTATGGTTTAAACGTGAGATGGATGTCCGTGAAACGTAGAGGGAAACGAGCAAATTTGTATTTCATATAGTAGGCAGTCGCTGGATCCTAAACGTGGTGGATATCAAAGATAAATAAGTGAATAACAAGTTACACAGACTGGAAAACATTAGTAGTGTGTATGTTATTAACAAACTTCAACTTCAAGACATTGGTCAGTATTTCTTAAATGTTCACGGGAGATAAGTTCTCTACGACGTCCTGGGTGAGTCGTGACGTCAAGATGTACTTGAGCCCACCCTGCCGTGCGCAGAGAGCGCTGTGTAGGCCTCGGAGGGTGGTGAGGACATCTGGAAGGGCAGCAGCATCTGGCGTGAGCCCACTCGGAGGTCCGGCACCAGCTTCGTGAACTGCATGAGCGAGTCATGCTGCTCAGGCGTCGGGTCGTCAGCACGAAAGAGTCGTTGAGCGGGGGAGAGGGGGTAAATCACGCCTTCCCGGAACAAAAATCCCCCTCCCAGAACGGTTTGGGGGCAGGGGCAAACATGCGTTTGCCTACTAATTTTTCGTTGGGGGGGGGGGGCAATTGGGGCATTATTCCAAGACAGATCGGCCAAAATATCTCGAAATAACACCCTACATCTCATGTCGATAAAAATACGTGTCGGGGGTTATCTGGGCTGTAGATTCACGATGTGAACTTCTCAAACTTTGTAATGTCAAGCTAATAAAAATAAAATAATGTCTGATTTTCAGCTGGCGATATCTCCCATATACATAATTCGAATTATATAAACAAATTATATAACAGGAGACCTGGATTTTACACGAAATTTTCGGCCTCTTATTTTACAGCCGAAATTTGAAACGGAGAGCTGTTAACCCGCGCACTGCAGGGGGTTTGCACCGAACACGAACTGCAGGGGGTTGATTTCCGCCCCCCCCCCCCCAGTGAGATCTTGAAAACTACGCTACGTAGCGACAAGCGGAAAACGGCATTTGATAGTTTGATACAGGTTCTATCGAAAGTATTCAGTTTTTTTTTAGTTCAGGTCAAAATTGAGGTCACCAGAGGTCATCAAAGGTCAAATTTCCCAGTTTTTCCTGTTTTAGGACTTTGCTCCAGAAATTCCCATATATCTCGGAAACTATGCTAGTTAGAAACAAACAGAAAAAAGCAATCGCCAGCCAGTGAAATTTTCAATCGCCATGATGTCCTCAAATTTGATCTCCGGTCAATATTTGAGGGTACAGAGGTCACAAAAGGAAAAAATGCTGCTTTTTTGCAAAATGTTTTTTCACTATTCACTTTTTACTTAATAAAGAAAACGCAAAACATTTTACGCCATTGTGTATATCTCGTCAAGTCACTTCGAACGATATACATGGTGACCTTGTTAAGTCAACTTCAAAATTTGACCTCAGTTCAAGGTCAAGTGGTGACCCAAGTAGGTCATGTTGCATATGGGAAGACCAATCAGTATTGACTTAACCCTGAGCTGATTGGTCAATGGTCCAGATCACACTGTGTGCACTGCTCAGAAACATCGCTGTATGTCTCAATACGGCAAACTGGAAAATCGTCTATCTTTGAAGTTAATTTGAGAAAAACGCTTACTAATGTTTTCAAATGTTTGCGCTACATATGCGCTATATATTTTGCGCTTATGAAATTTTACACTTTTACTATTTTTTCCCAGCCACGACACTCCCTGGTTTTACCAAAAGCTCTGCAACCCAGCATACTTACACATGACACCCTTGGCTTTGCAAGCCAATAGATAAAACTGCTGAATAATTTTTCGAATAATGTATATATCACTTAAAAGCCAGTTAAATTCTAAGTCAGATGTGTTTTTTTTCCAGCCACGACACCTCCGTTTTTGAACAAGCAATGATTTAATCTCAATAAGTCTTTCTTTAGGTTTGTGTGGCCCCTTGGGAAACCGGTTTTATGTCTTTTTACTTGTTATTTTAGCAAATAATTAACGTTTTTAGATTTATTCTTCATTTACCATTTCATATATGCATTCAAAGTCCTGCCCAAAACTTGTTAATTTTCACATTGCAGTCATTTGAAAGAGCCACCACGCTGCATTTTTTTTTTTTTTTAAATAAAAATTCAAATTCCAATCGCTTTATTTTGTGTATATGATTTTACAATATGAATGTAACACTTACGTTGCCTTGATATCCATAATTTACTTATTTTTTTTAGCTTGCAAATACCAGCTGAAAAAAGTGATGCACATAGGCCTGTGTTGAAGGCCGGCACTCGGCGCTACCTAGTATTCTTAGTACCGTGCAGCACGGCACGCCGGTACTGTGGAGTTGAGCCGGCGGTGCCATCCCTCGAGCCCGTCGGGCGTCCTTCCGAGGTACAGCACGGAACGTCGGTACTGTGACCACTCTTGTGGCGGAAACCTTTGCATAGATAATGACATTTGCAATTGTCAATAGTCTTGACCGTTTCAATTTAAAATGCAGTTAAAACATGTCGTTCCCAGGACTGCATGTACTAATGAATATGCCGTAGTTTTTGTGCAGACCAGACACACTCCTTGACAAAATCAAATGGTCTGATATTCCGATTTCGAACCTCTGCTAACTCAGGATGGAAAAATGTATATGTATTAGCATGACATTGGCACACATTTTCCTATGACGCGACAGTGGTGAACATTTTTCCAACCTGCCTGATCGCAGAGATGCACAGGGGCCCGCAGTTGCTATGGACCTATGGTACACACTAAAGTACGGCTTCTAGCGCGTATTTAACGGTGAATTGAAGAGAAAAACATGATACAATATACATCCGAACCGTATTACTGAAGGCTTCGAATTGATATTTTCCGCTCTGGCTCACATTGCTTAAAAATGGCGGGTAGTACTTGCGAGCCATTGCAACAATATATACATTTGAAGCTCGCAGTAGTTCGGCTCGATTACATGCTTAATTTGTTTCCAATTCGTCGTAAAACATACGCTAGAGGATAAACAGACCGGACGACACACTCCTGCATGGTGTTTCAAGGACCGGACCAAATTTATTAACCGATATTTTGAAAAGCGTTGTAAAAACAGTAAAAACTGACCTTGCTGGCCTGAACCTTCCCGCGACGTTCCGGCCGACGTAGGTCGACGCGAAGTAGTCGATGTCCCTCTCGTCATCGAGCAGTGCCGCCACCTCGGCGAAGGCGTCGCCGACCTCCTGGGGTGGCAGGAATGCCATGGCCGAAAGCATCCAGACTCGCAGCGCGAACTCCACGTGTGTCGCAGCGCACCTACCGCGTCTGAACGGTATAAACGAACGGTGAACGGTATGAGAAACGGTATGAACGAACGGTGAACGAATACAATAACTGTTAAAATGTCACAATACAATATAAGCACATAGTGCATGCATCTCTATAGTCCAACTCCAATACATATATCCATGCCTTTATACATACATATTACATATCCTTGCACAAAGTAATAAATGCACCCGCCCTAATATGGACTATAGTACAAGTTTTTGCAAGTTCTTCGGGTGTTAACCCGCGCACTGCAGGGGCTTTGCGCCGAACACGAACTGCAGGGGGGGGGGGGGTGATTTCCGCCCCCCCCTGAGATCTCGAAAACTACGCCACGTAGCGAGAAGCGGAAAACGCCGTTAGATAGCTGGCATCAAGATCTATCGGAAATATTCAAATAATTTTTAGGTGACTGATCTGTTCTCGATCTGCCTTCGTTCCCCAGACGCACTGTTCACAATGGAGTGTATTCCGGCACTGCCGGCCAGCAACTGACTCCGCCACACAGTGAGCACAGCCGAGGTCGCGGGCTCATGCCCCGCGGCCGCCTGACCTAAGCAGAGCGGCGGAGCGGAACAGCGCTCCGCCACTCTGGGACAGCGCGGCGGCCGCGCGGGGGAATACAACAGAAGATTCCCTTACAAACAGAATACAACAGGAATACAACAGAAGATATCACAACACTCCTCCCCCTTTTGAACGTTTTTCGGCCAGTCTCGCAGAGCGTCTCACCATCTGTCTCTCTTCTGTCATCTCATCTGTCACGGTATCATCTGTCACCATCTGTCCATCTGTCATCTCATCTGTCACGGGCGGCGGAGCTGCCGCCGGCACGTCCGGTGACGCGTGCCTGCGGAACTGCCGCCGGTACACGTCTGCCACCGGAGCCTGCGCCGAGCCGTCCGCCAGCAGGTGGTCTACGTGGGCGAGACGAACGCGCCCGTCTGGGAGACGCACGCCGTACGTCAGAGGACCTCCCCGGGACGTGATGACTGCGTGCTGCCACTTTTCCGTCGCCGTCGGACGCAGGTCCCGAACCAGGACAGGCTGGCCTGTAACAAATGAACGTGAGACCGTTGTGCTGACTTCTTTGTGCATGCGTGTTTGTACATTTGGCTTGATGAGAGAGAGTTTGGTGCGCGGCAGTCTTCCGAGAAGTAACTCAGCTGGCGCCCTGCCAGTTGTGACACACGGAGTCGTTCTATACTTTGCCAGGAACTGTGCCACTGCTGTCGTTTTGGACCCTGTATATTTCTTGAGGAAAGCTTTAAAAGTACGTACCAGGGACTCCGCCTGTCCGTTGGATGCTGGGTGGTACGGTGGGGTCAACCTGTGATGAATCGCACGTGACGCCAGGTAGCGCTGAAACTCCTGGGAGGTAAACGGCGGCCCATTGTCAGAGACAAGCGACACTGGAAAGCCATGCGTTGCAAAAATGTCAGTCAGAACTTCAATGGTTTTAGCAGCGGTAGTGTTGGCCATGTACCGTACTTCCGGCCATTTTGAGTATGCATCAACAAGGAGAAGGTACTTTTTCTCTTCGAACGTGGCAAAATCAATATGTACTCTGTCCCATGGCTGAACCGGATACTTCCACGGATGTACAGTCTCTGGTTTGGGCATACTGGCATTCTCAACACATGACGTGCAGGTTTTGCACACCCTTTCAATATCCTCATCTAACTTTGGCCACCATAGGAACATCCTAGCCAGCGACTTCATTTTGTACATTCCCACATGACCTTCGTGAAGTTCACGCAGCAAATGAGCACGATATTTGTCAGGTATGACTACCTTTTCTCCGAGCTGCAGACATCCGTCGATCACCGTCAGCCGATCTCTCCGCTGCAGGTACGGCTTCAGCTGACTGTTGTCCACGTGACCTGGCCAGGCGCCTGTCCGTGCCCAGCCCAGCACGACACTCAGCACAGGGTCCCTGGAGGTTGCAGATGCTACCTGTGATGCAGTGACAGGCAACACGTCATCAACAGCAGAGCAGCCCTCCTCTACATCATCCAGCATGTGCACAGCTCGATCGGATGTATCAGGTCCCGGTAGCCGACTGAGAGCTTCTGCTGTGACGTTCTGAGTACCCCGCAGATATTCAATATCATACCGGTACATACTCAGAATCAGCGCCCATCGCTGAAGACGGGCTGCGGCTACTGACGGAATCTGTGTGTGTGGCCCGAACACATGACACAGAGGCTTGTGATCGGTGACTAACGTGAAGGCGCGGCCACACAGGTACTGATGCCAGCGTTTGACGGCAAATACAATCGCCAGTGCCTCCCTCTCTACCTGTGCATATTTCTTCTCCGCCTCTGTCAACGTCCGTGATGCGAACGCGATCGGACGCTCTCCCGACTCTTCCACGTGAACCATGCATGCTCCCAGGCCAAAAGACGAGGCATCACAGTACACTTTCAGTGGCTTATCCAAATCATAATGAGCCAAACATACAGCATTTGCGAGCATGGACTTCACTTTGGTGAACGCGCGCTGACATTGTGATGACCAGTTCCATGGCGCGTCGCTTTTTGTTAGGTCATACAGCGGTCTGAGGACGGTCGACAGATGCGGAAGGAACTTCGCGTTGTACGTGATCATTCCGAGGAACGTGAGAAGCTGCTTGGCGTTCTGCGGTGCTGGCATGGCTAGCACGTCGCTTACCTTCTTCTCACTTGGCCGAACGCCGTCGGTGCCGAGCGTATACCCCAGGAACTCCACCGACTTCTGGAAGAAACGACACTTCTCCTTCCGCAGCCGAACTCCGTACTGCTGCAGGCGGGCGAGCAGTCCTTCGAGATTTGCGACATGCTCCTGGCGAGAAGACCCAGTCACCAATATGTCATCCAAATAGCAGCCGACACCCTTCAGTCCCTGCAGAATGTGATCCATGGTTCTTTGCCAAATATTTGGGGAAATGTTCAAGCCGAACGGCAGCCTCCTGTGAAGCATCAGACCTCTGGGTGTATTGACAGTGAGCAGCTCCTGGCTTTTTTCTGAGACTAAGCTGCTTGTAGGCATTTGCCAGATCCAATTTGGTGTACGACTCCCCCCTGGCGAGTGAGCTGAATATTTCCTCAGTGGTCGGCAAGGGATACGACTGCTGCTTCACGTATCTGTTGACTGTGACTTTGAAATCAGCACATATCCTCACATTTCCCCCCGGCTTCTTGACAATCACCAGTGGCGCTGCCCAGTCACTTTTCTGCACCGGATAGATCTCACCTTCTTCCAGCTGTCTCTCCAGCTCTTGATTTACCTTCTCTCTGAGCGGAAAAGGCACCGGCCGACTGCGGAAGAAACGCGGCTTTGCGTTGTCGTCCAACTCGATGTCCGCTTCGATGCCTCTGATCTCCCCCAGCTCCTCGGAGAACACCTCCTCATACTTCTCCTGCAATTGGGAAGCTGTCACGGACACGGCATGCACATTGCTTCCCTGGAACACCCTGTTCCAGTCTAACTTCACCTGAAACAGCCAGTCTCTACCGAGCAGGGGATACTTGTTGCGCACATTCACAACGAGAGCAGCTCCAGAGAACGTTTGACCCTCATACTCAACATGGGCATTCATTTCACCACTAACTTTTAACAGAGTTCCGTCATACTGTGACAACTTCTTTGTAGTAGGCTGCAGAGAGTCACGTCTAAACAGCTTATCAAACACATGCTCTGGAATCGTCGTGATCTCTGCTCCAGTATCAATCTCCATCTCGAGCGGTTGACCATTAACCATCAATGTTGTGATCAACTTACCGCACCGAGGCTGATGAGCGTGCAGGACGGAGTACTC
The DNA here is from genome assembly GCA_036785665.1 of Chirona hameri. NCBI lineage: Eukaryota > Metazoa > Arthropoda > Thecostraca > Balanomorpha > Balanidae > Chirona > Chirona hameri. Next base: position 3,203 of record JAXIVJ010006123.1, on the reverse strand, counting down.
ATCTCCCGAATCCTCTTCCGGCTCACCCGTCTGGTTGACCTGTCGCCCATCGGATCTTCCAGCCGCCTGCCTCCCGTGGTCGTCCTCTGCCCGGCGCCACCGGTCCGCCGGCCGCCCCGGCCGCCCACCGGACTCCCGACCCGGCAGGCCAGCGCGCCGGCCGCCGCCGCCACCGGCCGAGCCGCCCCGGCCCACCGCCGGCCGGCCGCCAGGCGGCGCTCCACCGGGCGGCGCTCCACCGGGCGGCGCAGCACCAGCCTCCGGGTTCCTGCAGACGGCTGCCAAATGACCACGCAGCCCACATGAGAAACACACCACCTTCCCAAAGCGACAGCGGTTTGCCAGATGACCCTGACTCCCACACCGGAAGCATGCCCTGCCCTGAAATCCGGCGGACACAAACTCCACCTGATGAGGGAGAGGTTCCCCCGCCGCCGTGGGATGTGCCGGATGAATCGCAGCAGACTCTCTCGCGACCGCTTCATACGCCCTGGCGTGTTGAACGGCTTCCTGCAGCAACAGTGAAGACATGCACAACAACTCCTTCTGACACTTGATGTCGCAAAGTCCACACACAAATTGGTCACGTAGTGCCGTATCCAGATATGATCCAAAATCGCAATGGACAGCAAGCTTTCTGAGAGAAGCCACATACTCAGCCACAGATTCGCCGTTACTTTGCTTCCGCTGAAAAAATCTGTAACGTTCTGCGATCTCGATCTTGGCTGGACTGAAATGAACCTTCAATGCAGTTTTGATTTCCTCAAACGTCGCAGACTCCAGAGACTGGGGGCTGATCAAAGCTTTGACTTTTTCAAAAGTGGCTTGTCCAATGGATGTCAAAAATATGGCTTTCTTCTTACTCTCTGACCGGACCTCATTTGCGACACAATAGAACTCAAACCTTTCCAAATAATCAGTGAGGACCTCAGACGTTGCATCAAATGGTTCCAATTTGCCATGAGCAGGCATACTTTACCAGCTTTCAGAGTTCTTCTGTCCTCGTCGCCACTGATCTGTTCTCGATCTGCCTTCGTTCCCCAGACGCACTGTTCACAATGGAGTGTATTCCGGCACTGCCGGCCAGCAACTGACCCCGCCACACAGTGAGCACAGCCGAGGTCGCGGGCTCATGCCCCGCGGCCGCCTGACCTAAGCAGAGCGGCGGAGCGGAACAGCGCTCCGCCACTCTGGGACAGCGCGGCGGCCGCGCGGGGGAATACAACAGTAGATTCCCTTACAAACAGAATACAACAGGAATACAACAGAAGATATCACAACAGTGACGTCACAGGTGACGACACTAGACGTCACCATGCGTCACATAACGTATATTTATGAGTGTCTTATCAAAACCGTTCATATCTCAAGAATTAAGAGAGCTAGCCACTCCCGTCAAACAAAAGTAGAAAGACGATGCAATTTCCTTTCGCTGAGTTGATCTCAAATTTGACCTAAGGTCAATACTTAGGTCAGCAGAAACTTTTATATTTCATACAAAATCGCCGAATACTTTTCAAGCAATAACTTTGCACAGGAGCGTGGTAGAGACAACACTGTGTCACCATTGTGTGTGCCTCGCCCTTACGATTCAAATGTAATACCGGGTGACTCCGTTAAGTCATGCTCAAAGTTGACCTGACCTTAGGTCAGGTCAACTTCAGGTCAGGGTCAAACTGTATATCATTCGAAACGTCACGACGAGCTGATCATGATAGTGTTCGATTCTGTGAAATTTTGAAGAACGTTATGTATGTATATATATACACATATATATATATATATATATATATATATATATATATATATATATATATATATATATATATATATATATATATATATATATATATATATATATATATATATATATATATATATATATATTTATAATATATATATATATATATATATATATATATATATATATATATATATTTATAATATATATATATATATATATATATATATATATATATATATATATATATATATATATATATATATATATATATATATATTTGTGTGTGTGTGTGTGTGAGCCGTGAGATGAGATACAGAATTGCGCAATGTGTGATCCGGAGGTGAGATGTTGGGGAGGCGGTTGTCTGTCAGCATCAGCGGTATCCTGCGTCCCAATGACCACAACAAAAATAATATGACATGGAAGACACCATCTGCATTCGCATTGATAAGCCATTCACACATGCAAGATGACGGCAGGTAACATCATGCCATGTGACACGATATCGACTTATCGCACAATAATGCAAATCATACAACAGTCATGACGCCTTTGGTTCATTGCTTGAAATGAGCTGAGACGGCATTTGCTCAAGACTATATATTACCAGTCAACCAGAGATCAGCTCTGACTCACAACGTCAGCCTGACAACGTGCCAACCTCACTACGTCAGCTGCTGCCGAGCCACTGCATCGACACTGACGGACAGACACTGCACCGACTGCTGCCTCACTGGCAGTTGCTACAGACCTTGGCACTGTGCTGTGTGCACGCGGTGAGCCGCACTTCACGCAGCCGGTGTGCTTTGTCATCTTTGACTTTTTTTGCCTTGAATCCTTCGCCATGCGTGTCACGAAGGCAGATAGCGCATCGCCCGACTTTTTGACAGGGTCGAGCTGCAGAAGTGCCCGGTTCTCGGTGGCCGGGAGCCTCACGGGTGAGCTCCCTGTCCAGGATGACCTCCAGGGACCTCACCGCATGTCTGTTTAGAACCCCTCCCCCTGAGATGTACTGGCTGCCCGGCGCTCGGCCTGCTCTGTCAGCATCTGCATGGCGAGAGCCCGCACGAAGCGCATCCGTCCGCCGTGTCTTACGTCTGCTGCCTCGCTGGCTGGGTGTTTTGTGACAAACAGATGATACCCATTTCCGCATACGACGCTCAGCATAAAGAATGGTATTTTCGTTGGCCACCGCGGACAGGTGCCGGGCACATGAAGTTGGCAAGTGTCGCGTCGCAAACATCAACCCCGCCCTTCGTCGAGTTGTAGTAGAGTACTACTGCTTGCCGGTATTTTGGTCTATCATTGTAGCTTGTGTTGGGACGAGGCAACGAGCACCACCTTACTCGGCTTTGGGCTGCATGACGCGAGCTGGATGTCGTTCCGGAAACAGATCTTGGTGCTCCCGGGGCACGCGACCCCTCGGCTCCGTCATTGCCCGTGGCAGGAGCGTTCTGTT